>JAIPMN010019272.1:3387-14278 GCA_020650975.1 Apostichopus californicus
CGGTAAGTGCCCTATAAAGGAGGGGGGGGGGGGTGGACAAAGTGAAAATTCACACCCAAGCTGGGAAAACCAAATGAAAAATCGGACATTAGCAGTGGAAATCCATGGGATGTGTTGTATTTCAACCCGATACAAATAACCACAGACGACCTCAGGCGTGTACCTTGATGGTTTGATTCGGACAATAAAGCCCTTTAGCCTGGACGGATATAGACATCAAGGGATTCCCGTAACGCACCCAATTATCTACATCCCAGCTCGTACACATCCGAGAAATGTTCTTGTTTGAAAAGGATATTTGCGAAGGAAATTGCACTATTTCATTTCTTTTGGATATAAACTGACAATTAAGTCTAACTTTGAGGTAGTCTAACGTGAACCGACATGCTTATTTTAAACTCTGGTTTAAACCATTTTCTTCTGTAGATCATTTTGTAACCATATTTTTCTACTAAGCTGTAACGTAACCCCCTTTAGAGTATTGAAACATAAACAATTATGCTTATTTTTAGCATTTTATTTACATATTTAGACATTTCAAATATGTTTTCTTAATTTTAATAATTAATTGTTTCGAAAATTGTCTATTAATGATATAACTATGTTTTTATTGGTTATATAATAGTTATATAGGACGTTCCAAAATTGTTGTAGGTTGATCATCGTGAGCTAGATTGCGTAAGTACCCTGGTTGTATACCGGTGATATTGCTCCCCTTACATCACCAATTCAACAGTAGAGTAGGCCTCATCAGGGAGCTGCTATTTGGCTAGCTCATTTATACCGTCAAGCTGCTGTTATTGTTACATGGTTATCACCAGGTCGCTGCCACGGTGAATTCATGGTGTTCAAAATGACAATGTCAGAAGCATAACATAAGTTCAATTAAGTGTGTAGGTATGATAGATCCTTATATAGCTCCCCACATTTCTATCGTCAATTCTAACTTTAGGCGCATAACTTAAGTTACAGTCCTAGGCATTAGGCCTTGGCCTAACGTTGGACCTTACGTTACTCGTTAAGCATGTTGATTATGCCCAAAGTAGCTTCATATTGACGATAGCAGTAGGCTAATCAATTCAACCATTTCCTCACAACTAATATTTACGAGTTTAGCTGGCCATATCAAAACTAAGGTTACGAGAGTAGGTTTTGGCCTAGGCCTAAATGAAGCTTTCTCAGATTCAAATCTATAACTTATAAATATAACTTAAGTTAACAATAACATTGTCAATTACATGTCAGGCTCTGGCTAAGTGACAGTATTGACCTAATGTAAGGTCTAGCTTAAGCTAAATAAGACCTAGTCCTTTTATAAAGCCTGTACTGTGGGCTACATGCAACTTAAAACTTCAACTTTATATGAGGAAATTTGGAGGCTGAAGTGTAATATGCATGTCATCCCAATCACAAGAAGGGGTTAGACAGTTCCTTGCTTTACAATTGACGCTGAAAAAGTTTGGCATTGTCCAGAAGTTTTCATCCTTGAAATTTAAACTTAACTTAATCAAGATGTAGAGTTTTCCTCACTGGATTTAAATGAAATTCCAGGAAATGTTATAAGCATTTATTTCTTTGTTGTGAACATTGCCTCCCAATTTACTGTGAATGATGAACAGAGACCATAGATGCTAGACTGACTTCTTGATGCTTCTTTTTAAACTTATTGCAGATTGGGATCGGTCATTGATTCATTCCTGTGATCATCATGAAACAGTTCATCCTTTGTAACAGATGTCGGAATTTACTTCAAATACAGTCAGCCCCATCAAAGACCTTTTCAGTTGCAGCTGTACTGTAAGTTGAGAAACATATTTAGGTTTTTTTTTTCCCTTCCATATCTCATATAAGATTTGAAACTGGTACATTTTCAACAAAAAAATTGTGAATTTTGATATGAGCATTTGTGATGTCATAGATACAAAATGATAGCAGTTATTCCATTTTCTTCAAAATTGGTTGCTTCAATATGAGCACATTGCATACATTGTTATTTTCATAACGTCACCCTTCAAAGAAAGTCGTACTCTTATCAAATCCAGATCAATGCCAAAGAACATGAGTAATCCCTTTGGCAGCACATCCTTATCGACAGGTACCCTCAAGATTCTTAGATTGCATGTTTCTGTTTTGCCGGTAAATAATAAATAAATTTACCTTGGGAGTATTGCAGTATTTCTCTTAAACCAGGGATGCTTCCATCATACCCTTGCTTCTCATGAAATTAAATAAAACAAGCTTTGAATGGTTCAGGTACACCTTTCTATCATCTCTGGAGGGTGGGTGTAGTAACTGGCTTGTAACTCCAACCTCAGTGAATATCTTCTGTTCAACCTTATATATATACATTGGAAAAGAATGAAATCAGAACTTCCTTCCTTAGTTAGTATAATTTACAAATATCAAACAGATACAAAAATAAATAAAGTACAGATTTCTAATTATAATTTTGAATTTTTTTCCATATAGCTCAAGACCTGAGAACTATTATCAACTTTTAAAGGTGCCTAAAAATGCAGAACTGTCTGAAATTAAGGCAGCTTACATAGAACTATCCAAAGCCGTGAGTACATTTACGTATTACTGCTGATATTTATGAGCTAAATGTTCTTGTTCAGTTTCTGCTAAGATCATTAGAAATGAAAACCCTCAGTAAGGCAATCATCTCTCTGTAAAGGCAGTTCACTTCTAGGAAAGAGTTCATCAATTAATCATTCCTAGGTTTTTCTGTCGCCAAAAGTCTTTTGTGGGAATTAAATTTGGTTATCTTCTATCTGGTAATGTTAATGAGAAGGAGGCAGTTATTTTACGACGCTAAAGCGACCAAAAAATTTGGGAGAAGCCCGCAAGGGCTTATAGATTACAACTTTCAGGCGGGTTGGTTTCCAATGTAACATTTTAACTCAAATCTTTTCAATTGAGAAAGTCATTTCAGGTGGGTAAACCATAAATTGCTCTTGGGTGAAACACCCACCTTACTATGACTCGGCCGGGGATCGAACCCGAACCTCCCGATTGCTATTAAGCCTCATTGCTTCAAATGCCACTGCCTTTATCCACTCGGCCAGAGCACCGGTATTGTTAGTATGCACTATGCTGTCACCGTGTAGCGTAGTAGAGAAAAGAGGTCCAGGGTTGCAGACAATATCGAAGGAGAAAAAATAAATTAAGGAAAGGCTTGCTGTATGTCTCATCAAAAACAGACAGTAAATAAATTATTTTATAAATGGGGAGATATTATAAGGCTATTAGTAGAGGCAACAGTGTACCCATGAGGGGTGTTACTAAAACGAATGACAATTGCGTTACACATAACGAATGACAATATGTTGTACACACTAAAAAATTGCGTTGACTAAAACGAATGACAGTGAATGACAGCACAGACATTTGCTTCAACCGGATATCACAGTTCAGACTTCATGGGTATATTAAAGCCACGCAAACCGAGTGGACGCGAAGTGCGTGGCTTACAGATCTAGTAAAGTACGGACAAGATACAAACGCACCTTATAGTAATTAAGCGAAATTGTAAGTCTGATTTTAAACTTCTTTCCGATATTAATTGTTAGAAACTAACAATACTATTATCTTGAAACGGCTAAAAATTTCAGGAAGAGTTCTTATATTGGATATTTCTATGAAGATTTTTTTTTTTTAAGGGGGGGGGGGTCGCAAAAGGGACTGGAGAAGGAGAAAATTTGCGCCAGTTATGGAGCTACTCTGTAACAGTGGCGTAGGGAAGGGCGGGGGGCATCTTTCTATATAAATCTACAGAGGTAAATGTCAAAAGCACAGCACTCAAGCGCATTCTCACACAAAAACTTTCCCTGTGGTTTCTATCCATAAATTACACCAAAACCCTGCAACGATGTAACATGCATTTTTCCTCAAATCATTTTTGCGCAGAAAACCAATAACCGCATTTTCTCCACTCCGTTAATCATTCTATCTCTTCTCACCACTGTCCTTCGTCGTCATTCGTTGTCATTCGTTGTCATTCGCTGTCATTCGCTGTCATTCGCTGTCATTCGCGAATGATAATTATCCCTGTACAAAGTCAATTGTCATTCGGTCATTCGCTGTCATTCGTTTTAGTTTGTCCCCCCATGAGGCAAGTTTGACAATTGACAAATGTAGCTGTAATCCCTGGTTTGATATGTTTTGTACCTCTGGCTTTCACCGTCCGTTATGCTTTATTGGTCACACAGGAATGTGACCACCATTATAGTTGACAGTGACTGATCTAGGCTTCATATCCTACTAAGAATTGAAGAGACTCTTTAATAAAACTGTCATTTAAAATTGTTGTTAGTCTTATCTTTGATTTCACATTGAGGACACACAATTGGAGCATATTTAATGAAAGAGCTTTAAAAGAAAGTCAGAAACAATCAAATAGTCATGTGACTTGAGTACATTAAAAGAATTGTTTGGAAGACCTTAGCAGTTACCTTAATAAACGATTTTTAAACAATTTTCCAATACATGTTTTCAATGTATGAGAATGCTAATGTTGTGTTTGACAAATAAAAAGTTGTTTTATTGTTTAGAATGGCTGTTTCAAATACAGTTTTAACAGTAGCGAATGTGACGTCATCTGGGCACGTGCAGATTGGGACATAACCCACGCTGCATACTGTTCCTACAGTTGTCACAACAATAACTGCATTTGTATACAGATTAACTTCTCCCTTAATTTTCGGTAAAATTTCTTATAAATTGGGTATGTTTTAAAAAAATTCGTTAAGCTGTTATATTTGTAGTGCATCGGTGATTTTGTGGTCTTTGTGTAACACAAGATAAGTTTGAACAGCAGACTCTTCGTTGTTTACATTGCGCTGTCCAGCTCCAATGCAAAGAATGTGTCCGCATGTAGGCTACTGTAAAGTTTACAATCGGACAGTTCTACGAAGCCTAAGCTTCCCGGTACTACATTCTGCTCTGACATCGATTACGGCATGTTTCACCTTTCGATGTTCCAAATCATTTTCAAGTAATATTAAAGAAGCTTCCTTTTACTGTAAAGTTGATCCGTGAAGTTTATTTCAGTGATTTCAAAGATTATGAACTGTGGTTTGAGTGTGAGAGTTTATTATGTGCAATGCTATGTACGTTCTAACTGGGCATGGTAGGCTGTATACGTACGTTCGCAAAGTGTACTTAATATATAACAGGCAATCACCTGTGCATGTACATGAGAGAGTTTATTTGCTGCAGAAATGGGAGTGCTAACTTCCACTCTCTCTTTGGCCTATTTGCCCGCATTACGTCATTCACCAAATTGATGCATTTGAACAAACGGTGCTTTTGGTGAGAAACTGGGTAATTTTGAAAACCAGATTTCTACAAGAAGTAAACGTCGAATGGGGACAATATTCACATGGTTAGAAAGAGAAAAATAAGAACTATGAGGACAATCGTTTCAATATCTTCCACCAGACAATTCCTTTTAATTAATTCACAGCAGATTATCCCAATGAAATAAAACAACTACACAAGCTCTGTTTTTCCAGGTTATACTTGATATAACATGTCAGTGAACTAATGAATGGGAAGAAACACATTAAGAACATCTCTTCATTCAAAACTCACGGGTGCTTGAATCCAAAACGTTTAAAAAATGTAATTTCGCCAATTAATGTTAAACCTTGTAATGGAAAAGTGGCTTTCAGATATGCTTCCTTTCTATTTCTAAGTAGCTCCATCCTGACAAAAATCCTGACAAACCAAATCAGCACGACAAATTTGTCGAAGTCAACAAAGCTTATGAAGTCCTCAGCAAACCTCTCGCACGAAGAGATTACGACGAGACCTTGATCACGGGAAGACCAGTCGCAACCAACACCAGAGTTTACAGAAATGACAATAGAGACCCTTTTGGTGCTTCAACAGGAGGAACAGGATGGTAAGGTTTCATAATAACCAATTGTCATAATGAAAGCTTCATTCTGAACTGAATGTGCTGCAGACAAGCCTTTGAAATACTTTAAAGGAGACATAAACCCACAGAATGATTTAAGTTATTCTAGGGCAGAAATATATGCAGATTCTAAAAATCAACACCATTTTCCAAAAAATTCAATCATTTTCCAGATATGATCCAAAGTTTGAAGGCTTATGGGAGCCGCCATATTTGATCAATTTTTTTTAAAACCACCGCTTTTCAAGCCGGAAGTGACGTTTTTGATTCACTTTCGATTTTCTGTTGCCAACTTATAGCAGAAAAATAATCTTTGTGACCATTTTCTCATTATAAATGCGTATTTACTTTCTTGTAAATTATAATAGTCGTGTTTGTTCTTTTTCAATCGATATCATTTCTTTCATTGCTTAAAAAGAATAACATACGGTCGGGAAGAAATACTCTTACTCTCTATACGATCGTCATCAGTTTCGCGAGAAAAAAAGGATAAACAACTAGAGTACCTCGAAGATACGAAGTTCTAACCTCAATTTCACTGTTTCATTGGTCATATTTCGTAAAATCAAACATATTTTAAGTTTTAAGTTTTTCTCGGTTTAGTTCCCATTAATCTTGCTTTAACGTCCTCTTCGAAGCATTTCTCTTCGAAGTGGTCCTCGCAAACAACTTGTATTTGTGAAATGTAAAGTTGCCACGGTATGGCCAGTCCCGATCTGATGTAGCCATTTCTGGGAACGTTCTCTCTTCTCTGGGTCCGTTTTTCCGTCAAGAATACAAAAAATCGCTTCCCCTTAGATTTTCCAGCACCATGACAATTTGTACAACCATAAGCAATTGGCATTCCGGCATAATTTAAACTTTATTTCGAACTTAAGCAACTTTTTCCTAACTTTCTTTGACCATTGTCAACACACAATCTGCACATGAATGTACTGTGTGAGTGATTGGTTTCCGTGAAACAAAGTGAATCTTCTACGTCACTAAATTGAGGGCGGGTGTACAAAATGGCGCGCCCCATGCATTTGATAATAGTAGCGAAAAAATGTTTTTAAAAATCGAAAAAAAATATGATATTACAATTTATAAATAAACCAAGGCGTGTATAGTGTTTATAATATATCTTTCCATCATAAGGGTTGAGGAAATGCTGTGGGTTTGTGTCTCCTTTAAGCCCATCAAAATGGCACCAGGAATGATAAAATTAGGCTACACAACAAAATAGAGGAACATTGTTTAAAAGTTACACCCAACTCAAAATGCAGCTTTTGAAAATGATCTGTTATGCACCTGATATACAATGATGGTAGTAACACAGAGGAATATATTTTGTATTCCAGTGAATCAGAGTTTCATGCAAATAACAAGAAACTTGCTGAAGAAGCTTACAATGATGGCACTAACTCAGAGGAAGATATTCTGTATCCTAGTGAATCAGAGTTTCATGCAAATGTCAAGAAACTTGCTAAGAAGCAAACAATGATGGCAGTAACACAGAGGAAGATATTTTGTATTCCAGTGAATCAGACTTCTTTTTTAAATCTATGAAAAATCTGTCCTCAAAACATTTTTACTCTCCCCCCCCCCTTTACCACCCTAACCTATTCTGTGGTACAGAAAAAGGTCTATAACGAAGGAAAGCTTTCAATTTCATTGTTTGTTGGCTATTGTCTTCACAGGTACAACGATTTTGCGTATGCTTCTACCGAGAATCCGGAGGGCGCTCGCAACTATTATGGAATCAAAGGTGTCAACCGGGTTGGCAATACCTTCATAATGTATGGATGTATAGCATTTCTCTTTGCAACTGGTGTTGTTCTCTTTACAATTTTCAAGTGAGTTACTGCAGCATAGGAATGCTTTCTTGTTTGAAATTACATTGTGGGAATGTAACCACACTGTCTACTGATAAATGTTGTTTTGTAACAGCATCTCATTGAGTTTTTAATGTGGCCTTGACTTTAGATAACTATGTGGGCAGTGCATGCCAGTGTATGTTACATTACGTGCTTCACAGTAGTGATACTGTATTGGCCACAATACATGAACTCAAGTGAACAATAGACGCTAAAATCATGTGCAGTCGTTTTCTCAAAACAAAACTACTAAAAAAAGAGTTCTATAGACAAACTACACCAGCAAACGGTATTGGAAAATTATAAGTAAAAGCTGCAAGGGCATAGATTTTGATGGCTAGTACCAGTAGCTCAGCAACCTTGTTGGTAGGGATACTTAGATATGTTGTGTCAAGGGAGGAGTCCCATTCCCACCCTCTCCCCCTGCCCCTGTGATACATTTTAGTAAAATGGAGGGTTCTTTGAACAATGTTGAAAGAATTTTCAAATGTTTATATTGTACCACACATACATGTTGTACATTTATGTATTGTCCAGTAGGATTTTGTGGGGGGGGGGGCAGGGGTGGGAGCAAGCACCCTTGATTTGATTCTTGAGGGGCCTTGGTACTAAACTTTGTGTTCTCTTTCCGGCCTTAATTGGTGGCAATCCCTACTAAGCCATTTCTGCACGGTGGGTCCCATCCCAGTTTCATGGGACTCAAACCAGAAGGTGGCAGGGATGGTATTTGAAGAGAAATGTGGCTTTTTACATGTGCCACATTAATGACAAAAACTGGCAACTCCTTCTCACCGGGTGCAAATCAGCTAAGCTTCATTTGCAATGGGATTCTGCCTGAAGCAGTTCTGAAAAATTGATCAATATGCTGAAAAATGTAAAGCCATAAGTTTTGATTGGTGAAAAAAGTTGCATAGTCACTGCATTGTCAAAGCTTAACATACGAAAATAAAGTTTAGTTTGCCCCTTTTCATTTTTTTTTTGTGGATATCATTGTTTCTCAATCTTCTTCATACACTGAATACATACTTTGTTTCTCTCCCCACGTCAGACAGAGTAGCAACTATGCAATACGAAGGTTAGATGCCAAGGACCAGAGGATAGCAGAAATGTACAATGAAGCCAAATCTAAATTAAGGTAAATTATATTCTAGAATAATTAGAAAGGCACATTATACGACAGTTGGCATAACTCTTATCTTAATTCTTTATCTTAAAACTACAATTTCATATTAACATACATGGAAATTCAAACAGGTATAACACAATAACAGTTTGTTCTTAAGGAAATGTATCCAAATCAGTGTAATAATGGATATAATGAATTCGATGATGATGCAGTTATGATTTTGTAATTTCTTACTTCCTAAATATTTTTCAATATTGATGGCAAGCATAACTTGTAATTACTTCTTTCTGTTTTATATCTTTTCATGCTAAAATGTTCAACAACCAAACATATACATATTTTCTGTTTTGCTGGATGTCTACTTAATCAATTTTATTTTTCATCTGATATTTCTTTCGAGTATTTCCGCGTCCTCCCGAAATCCTGCGGCTCTCAGTGCAATTCCTAAGTTCCTTTTCGTGGCGTGTGCCCCATTGCTTCTTTTCCACTTGAGGAGCATCTGGAAGGCCTTTTCCCGGATACCTCCCTGACCTGCTTTATCTCAATCTGCTTCAATTATAGCAATTTCATGGTTTTCCAATCCGAATTTCGCAGCTACATTCATCCTGTCATTGGCGATTTTAGGGGCAATAACCTGGCAAACATAAGAATCAAGGTTCGTTGTGTGTCTCCATGACGACCTTAACTGACAGCCAAATACAGGAGTACTACCTGTCTTAACAGCTTACTAAGAAGTTAATTATACATCAGGCTTATACATCAGGCTGCAAACTAGATTTCTTGTCAAAACTATATATTGTAACTTATTATACAATCCGTAGCAGATGTATCCTTGGGCCTTGTTTGTGTGTTATACGGTACCATAGGCGAATAGTGCATGGTCGCTAACTGGTATGATAGACATTATTATTCACCAGGTTACACAAAAATTTGAGTACCACACACACCCACATTCTTTATTTATATTTATCACGAAACCCTGACAGAAGTTTTAATTAAATAGACCGATAATTAGCAAGTAAAGAATGTATTCAATTAAAAAGAAAACAAAGATTTCTGTCGTAATAATAGTACATGGCTGGAGTAAATACCTTGATTTGTGTCAGGGAAATTACCTCGTTAAAATTCTGCTTAAACAGGAAACTTGGTCGAGTAACAAAAGTTTTATTTGTATTTACTAACCTGTAGCTCATCTTCAGTGACTTGCTCTTCGAGACCATGTTCGTACATATCCTGATCCTGAACGGCTTGGATCACATTTGCCATGTTTGGTCGTAAGCTGCAATTGAAAAAGGTGAAGATACAATAAAAATCCCCATACTATATTTTATACAAATTATATTGTCAAAGTAACATGATTATCAAAATAAGGCAACCTTGTGGATTTTGTGTTCACGAATTACAAATTATTCAATTCGAATGTAACGTTCTAGTAAACGGCTGGATCCCTATTGTTTTTGGTGGAGGTCAAAGGTCATTTGGGGTCACCAGGGGTCAAATTGTGAAAACCTTGTAAACACGATATCTCAATACTGGAAGCTTGGGCCGATCTTGAATTTAGTGTGGATAAGTACCATATTGAGTTAAAGAAGCCTATTATTTTTAGTGGAGGTCAAAGGTAATTTCTGGTTATCAGAGGTCAAACCGTGAAACTCTTGTAAACATGTGCACCCTCACTATACATTACGTCACATTCAGGAAGAAAACTGCTCAAGTTACATAATCGAAACCACAACCCTTACCGAAATCCCAGATCTGGCTTTATATCTGGTTTAATGCAGATCAAGTTTTATCTGGCCATATAAAGTCAGATATAACTGGATATAGAGTCAACCCAGATATGCAGATCAAGTTTTATCTGGCCATATGAAGCCAGGTATAACTGGATATACATGTAAGACGTTATGCTCTTACATAGTGTATTTTAATAGAGATTTACATTGCTCTATATTGTGGTACTGCACATGCATATATATTTCAATGGTA
>JAIPMN010019275.1:0-21251 GCA_020650975.1 Apostichopus californicus
ACGCTTCCAACAGAAGGTAGCTACAAGTGCTAGTTGCGTTCGACCAGAGAACTTGCCTCCTACGTCATCTGCTGCGAAGTTCCACAGCCTCCGTGTATATCACCAAGTCCAAGTGTGGAAAGGAGTCACAACCCTCGATCCTCAGATTTTCGGATGGAAAGCAGTGGAAGGTAAATTGGTGCCTGTGCAATGCGACATGGAGGTTGCACCCAAAACACTTCTGCAAATAGTGCGATGCAACTGCAAAATGGGATGCCAGAGTATGCGATGCTCCTGTCGACAAGCTGGACTGGACTGTTCAACATGCTGTGGAGAGTGCCGTGGTATCTGCACAAACATGTCCGAGGAGAACACAGATGGAATGGATGATATGTAATTCAAAGATCAATGAGAGGTAGGATACCAACCAAATGTCATGAGTGTGGCTGATATGCCGAATGTTCCCAAGTAGTTATGGCAATGGAATTTTGCATGAACATAATGGGTCATGGGAAATGAGTCATTTTTGGGCTTTTTGGGCTTTATCTTGGATTTTTGGCTTTGGCGGTGTTCAAAACAATGCGACTTGCTGTTCAAAATTTTCAAAAAATAGACTTACCAGATCAAAAGATGTGGTGAAATTGAATGTTGTATTCAACTT
The DNA here is from genome assembly GCA_020650975.1 of Apostichopus californicus. Lineage (NCBI taxonomy): Eukaryota > Metazoa > Echinodermata > Holothuroidea > Aspidochirotida > Stichopodidae > Apostichopus > Apostichopus californicus. Next base: position 641 of record JAIPMN010019275.1, read on the forward strand.
GTTTTTTTTTCGCGGCCATTTTGGATTTTGGTACAGGTAGATAAAGACCGATCGATTCGAAATGCATTTCATTGGCTTTGGCGATGTTGAAAACCATGATTTTCAGTTCAAAACAGGCAAAAAGCACTTACCAGATGGGTAGATATCATGAAAATGAGAGTCTGTGATCGGCCATTTTGGAATTTTGGCGGCCATCTTGAAATTTTGCCTTTCGCCTGCGTAGATTTTTCTAGACTTTTAATATGTTATTTTAGACACATATCCGATACCAAAACTGAAGAAAAACCTTCTGTTGCAATTTGTGGTGGGTCAATCAGTATATTGACTGGCCTATAAACCCTCGGTCACATCTAAGCGATAAAAAACATCAACATTACTTTAATGATATTCAGGTCCCCAGAAACGGATATCGATGGAATCTTTCCAGGAGCAATTTTGTCAATCCAGATACTATACGATAATATGTAAAGACCAATCAGGACAATGTTTACATCTGATGCTAATGCAGCGTATAAGTGCCTTTCCTTGCTGAGGAAGGGCAGCAGCCATTGGCTTCGAGAATGATATCACAAAATATTGCAGGTTGGTAGCGTGCAGAGTACACCGAAATATCAAAGCAGATCTGTGCAAGTTTGGGGATACTTTTATAGACTTGTTCTGTAGAAGATCCCAATAGAAACACCCGGCACTTTTGTCTGTTATATCAATATATGTAAGCATCTCTAATTTCTGGCTTGGCAAATCTACGTTAAAGGAACACTTCAAAACATCATACAAATATGCACACACACACCAAAGCCAGAATACAAAGAAGAAAGAACAAAGAAAAAAAAAGAGGAAGACAAAGACATAGAAAAGGGAGATGACAAGGACAATAAAGGATCACTAACCTTGATATTTCGTCCACCAACCATGACTCCGTTCATCTGATCTAAGGCCATCTGGGCAGCTTCGGGAAGTTCATACTCTACAAATGCAAAACCTTTGTGTTTCATGGTGGCAGGGTCCCAGGACATGTTGATATTCTTGATGGGACCAAACGGGTGGAAGGCCTGTCGTATCGTGTCTTCCTTAAGCTCAAAGCTTATGGAGCCAACATATACGCGACACATTAAAGCTAGCGCCCTCTGTCTCTGGGCTTGTACTTGGAGATTGGACATTTGCTATTGAGGGGGAAAAGGAAAATCATGATAACAATGGAACCAAAACAATGGTAACATTTTGGTATCTGCGAGATTGTGAGAGGTTTTACTCTCTTCATTATGACTTGTGATAATTATATCTTTTAGTCTTACATTCATTGCAGGAAAGATATAATACATTTTTAGTATGAACGATGAAACACTTATGTCTAACAGCCTTGATATTGAGAAGTGTTGGGGCATATGCTAACTCTAAATCAACGCACACTGTATCAGTCACACAACTATACAAGGGAGAAGACAGGAATCAAACCTATTAAATTTGAAGAGGACTAAATAGAGAAATATAAAACCAGTTTGAAACTCCAAGCCGTTCTAAATATTATGTCAAAATAAAATAAATCTGTTAGCAAACTGCTTATCCACTAGAGAGCCTTTGTAGGAGAATGTGTAAAGTAAGTTGGCCTGACGTTTCGATCCTAGCAGGATCTTCTTCACAGGCTAAATGACAAGTAACAGTAACAGAAAGGAAAAAACCCGGAAAGAATACAGACACAAAGAATACAGAGCATGGTGAACACAAAGGGATAGATGTAAGGGGATTAGTAGACAAGGGATTAGTAGACAAGTGATGGAGAGAAGAAAGAAACCAACAGGGGAAGAGAGGTAGGTTTCTTTCTTTCTTCTCTCCATCCCTTGTCTACTAATCCCCTTACATCTACCTTACATCTAGTAAGGGGATTACATCTAGATTAGTAGACAAGGGATGGCGAGAAGAAAGAAAGAAACCAACAGGGGAAGAGGGAGGTAGGTTTCTTTCTTCTCTCCAACCCTTGTCTACGTAAGGGGATTACATCTAGAATAGTAGACAAGGGATGGAGATAGGAAAGAAAGAAACCAACAGGGGAAGAGGCGAGGTAGGTTTCTTTCTTCTCTCCATCCCTTGTCTACGTAACCCCTTGTCTACTAATCCCCTTACATCTATCCTATTGTGTTCACCATGCTCATTACCTGTCTGTATTCTGTGCGTGTTTTTTTCCCTTCTGTTACTAAATATTATGTAAAGGCGAAGCAAATGAACGCAATAGCAATGGATTGTTTGTTCAACCTACGGAGGGTACTAACAGAAATGTCTTTAAATGAAGTGATGTAGTATTTGTTCTTCAGTTCCACAAAGGGACACATACATTAGAAAACTTTACCTTTTCTAAGAGTAAATCAAAAGTAGCCATCTTTAAAGAAAGTTTATCTATCCCTTCAACATTAGCAATGTCGGTTTAATGGAGGGGAGTGGGAGGGTGGATGTTACCGAGGACCTAGGTAACTCTTTGGATGATTATGGGAATGAATGTCCACATGCTGAAACCCTTCCAATGGTACATAACAAAGGATCATTCTTGTAGCATTCTGTGATGGACACAATGGTGAAGAGGAGGGATAGGTAACTTAGTAAAGTGAAGATATATGTACCTGTTGCTGATGGGCAAGGGTCTGCTTGACAAGAACACTTTTGATACTTTGCTCCATGGCAAACTTCTTGGCCTGCATCACCATTTCTTGCTGATCGCCTTTCAGGACTGGTAAACCCGTCAGGGTGGGCATACCTGGGATATTCAGTTCGTCCCTCTTGGCTCCAGGGCCAGCTAGAACCGGCCCAGTCTGTTCAGCTATCAAGAGAGGCGATGGGCTCCTGGCTGTCGGCACTGAAAGATAATCATAAGGTTTGATCATAGTAGGGATCCTTGTGTGTTCAAAGAGTATATATATTCAACAAACCCATTTGGTGACCGAGGATCAACGGCAACATTTCAAGGGGACACTTGGTTGAAGTTTGTCACTGCAGTCTGCAGAGAAAAGACCCAACCAACATAATGAGTAATTATTTTTCCCAATAGTTAGGAATCTGTAATAGTTTGAGGAATCAGTACTCCAACCATTTTTGAAACAAATATGGCTAAGAAAACTTTAAAATCTACGGTGGAAATTTGTCACCAAATGGGAATGAAGATTTAGTTAGCTGTTAATCAGGAAAATCACAAGACTCTCAAGGGAATGACAAAATTGATCATGGTCCACAGAAAGTATCAATGAGTGTAAAACCAAATCTATAGTTGATCAGCTTTGGTCTCCTCAATCGTCATCTCTCTCTCGTAACCCTGTTACAATTCATTCCACATTACCCATACACATATATACACGCAGCTGCCCACATGAAAAACCTCTACCACTTTTCATTCACCACACAGATCTACGACGACGTCGAGAAACCAATTCAAACAATTCAAGCATAATTCCCGCCCCCACCAAAATGGATTTACTCAGGTCGTTACCAATCCTCTCCCTTGCAAGGGATGGATGCCTGCATTCCTAAAGGATGAATGGCTTGAGTTGCAGATCTTCACAAGTCGGCCAATGGCCTTCAGCCACTGAATATGTTAACATATAATGCACAAAGAAAGAGAGAGAAAAACAAAAGAGAAAAGAAAAAAAGAAAAAAGAAATGCATTGTTTTCATATGCATTGGGAGTTCCTTTTTCGTTTTCACAATTAGATTCTCTCCTTTGAGTAGCACTGTCACATACCGTTAGTTTCTTACCTTACCTTAGCAACCATACACTGTATAAACAATAAGATAACAGGTGGCAAAGTGAAACACTTGCTCCCAAAGATTGGAAGATATGCACTATAAAGTAATTACTACTCATGTACAGTACCAATGAACCTCACATCCATTCTTCCCCTTAAAACAAACCATTGGTTATGCGATCCAAATGGAGTAAAACTCAGCAACATCAAACTTTTTAACCTGCTAAGTTCCATGAAATGCGCTGTTCTATACAAGGGTCCAACCTACCTGGTTTACAAGGTAAAGGTTCAAAACTTAAGCATTTAACATGCTAAAAACATGTAAATATCAATTTCAGAAAATAATGGGCAATGCTGAAACACAAAATTGACATAGTGTATGATGCATCAATGCCATAATATGTTTCATGGAATACACACACAGTATTTCAGTACTTTTGCAACCCCTTTTACACACTATAGAAATCCAATCAGTATGTATCAATGCCCCATCTTTGCTGTTGAACTATTTTGCTGAGATACTGGCCAAAATGATCTAGTTAGACAGATATAGCTTGTGTTGGTAGATATTGTTTGCAAACAAAAAAGCATTTAATTGATTCTTGCATGCGTAAAGTGATTTTTCTGTTATTTTTTAACTCCACTTAGGACTCTGGCCGTAAAGGTGGAAATCATTCAGGTGAATTCGGAAAACAAAAACATCTGAAAATAAAAGTTAATTCCTAACTTAGTAATGATAATGGATGCATTATTTATGGGTATAGTAGCAAGCTAGCATGTACTGCTAATGTAAGGATGGGAGATTGGGGAGAAGGTGTAACAGGATATCATTAAAGCTCTTTTTAAATCGTCCAACCATTAACGCTAGCCTGTACAGATCCAATGTGTATGACGAAACAATCGCATGATTTGATACACCTAAAAGATAACAACCATAGTCATTTGAAAATTCCTGATTGACTCCGTAACTTTTGAGCTCATATTTATGTATGCCCTTCATTTAAAAGCTGGAAAAGTTCAGACAAACAAGTTCTACAGAAATTTTGATTTTTATATAATTTTTGTTTATGGGGAACACATTTTGCTGAAAAGAGACAAAATCAGAGAAGTTATGAGTGTCAATCGTTTCTCGCTAAGAGTGGCCAATGCCTTCTAAAGCAGACATCTGTTGCGCAATAGTTATAAAACCCCTTGGTTGTGCGGAGGGTTATCTGAAGAACAATAAAAAGAATGGGGAAAGAAAAAAGAGTGTCTTTATCTCTTCACTGGAACAATAAAATCAGAGAGGCAAATTACAACAGAATGCTACAGAACTCTCATGACATCGAAACATTGACAAACAAGCTCTTATATTCACAAGCCAGGGAATTATTTAATGCTCAAATTTCATGTAGCAGTTTTTCAAGGCTCTGGAATTTCGTCTCATACAGAGTACTACTGTTCATAGGTTCCCAAATTGCAACACAATTTTTCGCAAATATCAATTTGCATCATTTGTTTCCCTGCAAGCTCACTAATGGATGGAGGAGGCACGAATCAGTCTAGATTCTGAATTTAAAGGTACTGTTGAGAGAATCGCAGCAGGAACACATTCACTTTGGAAACATGAACCCATCTGTTTGTTTCTGGTAGTTTTCTTATAATTTCAGAACTAAGACATATGATCTAGGTAATAGTTCTTCCTAATGAGGACTTAACAATCGTTGATCTTGCTTTACAAAAAACAACTGTTAAGCTTCTTTAAAAGCCACATTTTATGTTAGACTTTATTCTGGTAACATTTTTCGTCCAAGACAACATACTCAAGTTTGAAGAGACTAAAATGCATACAGTACTACCTACATATTCAGAGTATTATGCTTTCACAGTCATAAACTAAGAAACAAAGTTTAGTTCAATTGAGCAGGATTTTCTTTAGAAGTAACAACTTAATTTAGTCATCACATTTCTTTCAGATGAAGAAGATGTGTCACATTTTCAGAACTAAATTCCTGACATGACTGAAAGCCGTTCAAAACAAATCTGTTCAAATCATATTTTCTACATAAAAAAAAAATTCCAAAAATGTAAACATGGCACCAGGGACTTGTTCAAATGCAAATTTGATCTCATGTCTGCTTAGTTATTCATGACCCAGCATTCAGCTGTTCATTGCGGGCAGTGTTCCATTAAAGCCAATCTGCGGACAAGGAAATTCATACAAGAAGACGAGAAAAAAAGAACAAAAGAAGAGACGTTGTTAATTTACTCGTGTACCACTATTCATGATGGAGAACTTTTTCACACTGCTAAGGTTAACAAGATTACCTGTTTAATTACTACCTTTGATTGTCTTGTAAATACAAAAGAACATAAATAATCACTAAAAGCTTACTCATACACTCTGTAGGCAAACCAAATGTCAAGTATGAGCTGTTTGGTACTCAAGTTGCACCTTTTCTAAGAATATAGTGAGCGACTTAATGATATGCAGAATCGCAAAGATCCTCTCAGATCAGAAACAGCAAACCTAGAAACTATTGGCCCATTTTGCTTTAAATGTAAAATCACCTAGCCTATGCCACATAGTTTTTGTGAATGGAGAGGAGGTTCTTCCCATTCTTCAACTTTTTATTCCTCACCAATCTTAAGAGAAGGTGCAAATGAGATGACGAGAAGCTGACTCCTACAATTACTTGGATACAATTTTTTTTTTTTTTTTACTGAGGTTCTAAGCCGAGTAGAAGAGGCCAGGACTATTGCCATCAATAGTTTTACCTTAATATCTCTGGACTTTAAAGTTACTAAGTTTATGTGGTATTAATGTCAACAAAGCCACTGACTACCGAATTGAGTGCCAGTAAACTCATCAAGACATCCTGACGGAAACAAGTTTATCTCTAAATATGATCTACCTATTGCATTTAAGTGAACTAGGCCTGTTCTGAGGTTCAACAAAATGATACAAAGTTTTATCAAGGTAGTAGAACAGAGGGATTCTTGACTTAGCAGAGCTCTTAATATCTAACATGACAGCTTCACATCATAAACAGCTCATTACTTGGTGGAAGAGGTCTGCTTCTTTGAGATCTCTGAGAAGTAAAACTAACCTTTTTCTTCCTCCACTTCTGTCTTGATCTTCTTAACTTCAGGTTCTCCAATATCCTCATGATCCTTCAAAACAAATGAAGAAAAACACAGTCAATGATTTTGAATTTGTTTGGCTAATATTTCATTTTTCATTGAAACTAGAGCTGTTAAAAGTTACCACATAAGGTAACCAAGATATAGGTCAGAAGCAGTGTGCCAATTCCCCCTCCCCTCCGCATCTTTGAATGATTCAACACCATCATTTAATCATTTTCCCAAAGATAAGTAAGCAAGCAGTTTTGGCGGGAACCTTAGCGGAAAAAGAATGTGTGCTAAAAAGATATAAGGAAAGAAAAAGCCAGCATATTCCCCTCCCCTCCGCATCTTTGAATGAATCAACTTCATTCAACACCATCATTTAATCATTTCCCAAAGATGAGTAAGGAAGCAGTATTGGCGGGAACCTTAGCGGAAAAAGAATGTGTGCTAAAGAAATATAAGGAAAGAAAAAGCCAGCATATTTCCCTCCCCTCCACATCTTTGAATGAATCAACTTCATTCAACACCATCATTTAATCATTTCCCAAAGATGAGTAAGGAAGCAGTATTGGCGGGAACCTTAGCGGAAAAAGAATGTGTGCTAAAAAGATATAAGGAAAGAAAAAGCCAGCATATTTTCACCAAAAGTTTTTCAAGTATCACAATGTATCTGCTGTCTGAGCTTGTGGTTTCTTCCTTCATCAGCAAATTTAAATGTATATATTCCTATAAGAAAGATTTTGTGCATTGAACTTGAAGCAAGGCCAAATCGCATTTTTGTTCAACGACTAATGTCATGAGAGTTAACTCTGTAAAATAGCTCACTATTTTAAGGTATATTATGTACGAAGATTTTCAGGTGCAGTGACTTTTTACGAGGGGGCTGGGGGTAAAAATTGGTTGAATCGGCAGGGTGGGCGAAGGAGGGACAGGCTGTCAAACAGCGAAGCTAAGGCACTGAGCCATCTGCCCTATATATTGTGTATAACATTCACAAAGTATAGGCAGTGATACTAGACTAGTATTAGTAACAGTTGGTAATACAATAAATGTAATTGGTGTTCGGTCGGGACGCAAGCTTTTTTTTACGGGACGCAAACTTTTTCAGGGGCTTGCTTCCCTGGGACGCAACCTTATTTTTCTATAATAACATTACTGCATTGGTGAGTTGGCAACCGTATTTATCAAGCTGCCTTCCGCCATGGCAGTAAAGCACTTTTACTATGGTGAAGAGCACATTATTGTGGGTAGGAGTAACAATAATATGTAGATTAGAAATAAAAATGTAACCCGTTTTGCAACTAGCAACATTTTGTGTTTACCTAAATAAAATATCTGTGGGAGCAACTCTGAAGTTTTACTCCGAAGCCTTGTTTATCAGAGTAAGGGGTGAAAAATGTACCTGTTGTTTTCCCTTTGCCACATTTATAACATGTACTGTAATACTATATAGGCCTAGGACTATTAATCACATTAATATAAAATTAATATTAAAATATAATACATTAATATAAAATATCTGCAGTGTGTTAATGACTCCGAAATTCGGTGGATACACCCAAAGGTTTCGAAGGGCGAGGCTCGAAACCTATGGCGGAAAGGTATGGCGGTATTTACCTATGGCGAAATGGCACTACTAGATCCGACTTAGTATAGGCCTACAGCCTAACCTAAGGTTAGGCTATTGACAAGTTAGCTATGGTCTAACGTTAGGCATTAACAAGGTATGCCACGCTTTGCACAAAACATGGTGTGTTACTGTTACAGTAAACTGTTAGCCGAGCAAAATGACCGACACGAAAACTTACTCCATTCGATTGCACGACTTCCATTTTTTTTAACTTATTGCTCCTTGAAGACCACTGAAAGATTCTCTGGTGATAAATGATGATTTTTGTTGATATAATTCAGTAATCTCAGCTCTGCTGGTGAAGATAAGTCTTCAATCTCTCTCAGTCGGGCTCTTCAACAATGCACGAGAGAGCTACAGAGGATTGGAAGGAAATCGAGGGCGCTAAACCAAAACAATCAAAACAAATAAAGCCAGAGCGTGCTGTATAAGTACTGTGTTATCATACGCCATTAAAAGCCCCATTGACTTACACACTAAATCAAAAACGCAATGTGGTCTTGAAGTCTAGAAAGAAGTTCTCACTAGATAAACTCTACCCATCACCGGATAGCTGACAAGTTGGCCTTTCGTAACACCATTAATTTTCCGTATAATGACCGTGTAGACCGAGCCAGAAGTGTTCGTCACTTGTAAACAAACCTCTTCACTCAGTAGTAAACAATTTTCGTACGCTGCTCCTGGTAGGGGTCTTAAATTGCCTCAATTTTTATTTTTATTATTGTCATCTTTAATGAGGGTAGTTCTGCTCAGTGCAGAAGCACTGCTTTCCAGAGGAGCCCTCAATAAAAAATACATGTACAATATTATGCAGAAGAAAACGGTACACATCCAAAAGCACACAAAGGACGGCAAAATGATAGACAAACAAATATCAGACATCTAAACAAAAAATATAAGTTTTCAATTGGGTCAATTTTAGACCCCTTTAGGCCCCTCAGGAGCAGCATGGGGTGGGGGTAATGAGATGGATCCCTCCACCTGGAAAATCGAAGAATTTTCTTAAAATGCTATTCCTTAAGGAGACTTGGCCACCCTAAAACTTTCAAGTATATATTACAGCGCTGCGACACGAAAACTGTTTTGCTTTGCTGAATCACAGCACATTGAATATATGAAAAGTGAAATTTTCACAACTGAATACCCAGGACCCCTACCAGGGCTTAGAACACATTAAAGGGTGTGAAGACTCGCGCACTGGCAAACAGAAATGTCTAATGCCGGTAATTTGACCTAGTTTCGAATGAGGTGTAACAGAAATGTTAAACACCACCATCGATCCCAAAAAAATACACACACAGCTTTCTATACCGTCGGTAATTAGACACTAGTGCAGTCAGTACATACAGCTGCGGTCAATACCCACAGCACAGTATACAAACGATACAGCGATGGACATCTCAGGTCTAGCTAAAGATAACAATTAAGGTATCACGTTTCATTACTGTCTGCATTTTGTAGCGACACGAACAAAACGTCACTTGCAAGCAACAGAAAGTTAACTTTTTCAGATGGCCGCACGCGGTTTGGGGGGAGTCTTCAATGCCTATAAGGAGAAATTTATACATTCAAAAATATGGTTTAATTTGGGACATTCAATTGTTTCACTGTAAACCAGTTAGCTATTTGAAAAATCAATAATATAGAATCCAAACACAACACAAAACTGAATTATCGTTTCTTCCTCAATTGTACAATCTTTAATTATTCATAGCATCTTTTGTGGTAAAATATACAGAAAGGAAGAGGAAAATTAGCCAAAAAAAAAAATCATACATAGGTGAACCAACATGACATACTCTCAACGAAAATGGCTTTTGAAACCCAAGGCACACAATTCAGATCCTTTTAGGTTATATGACACACACAGCGCCTTAAAACACGTTGTTACATAAAAAAAATAATCATATTAAAGAAGTCAATGCAATTATTGTTGGCTGATAGTTGTGTGATGATACAGAGCAATAGGAACTGTGCTTTATGTTTAATTGACCAAATCAAAGGGGCAGACTGGAATAACATTACTGCCATTGATGATGGTGTGGATGTCATCCTATTAAATCCTTTCCAATATGAATCAAGGCATTACATGAATTCAACTAGTCTCCAGCCATAGCCCAAGTCTACTCTTCTCTCTGCCCAACCCCCTCAACACCTCCCTAAAGGGACAAGGAATGAGTCCAGCTGAACTGCTGATTAAGCACTTTATTTCAGTACAAATGTTTATTAGAGCTAGCAGAAGTCTGGATAAAGAAGAGAAAAGTGCAATGGAATTGGGCCTTCCACACAGAGAGAAAATTACAGCAAAACTGGCATTATTAAATAAGTGTAAAAAATAGGCAGTTTCCAAGTTTGATCAATTCTGTGCTAAGGTGAGATTCTCTCTCTCTCTCTCCAGAGTAGTCTCAGATCGATTATTTCCTAACAGAGACCACACCTGACTTACCATCAGTGCAAAATACATATTGTAAGTTTACAAACATAGTATAACAAGGGCTGGAACATTTTTCAAAACTACTTGAATAAAAGTCATCAGAAAAACCTCTTATATGCCAGAAAGTAAAATCATGGTCACTCCCATTCTAAACTTCCAACTTACATTTTACGACCACCCTCAGAGATGGTTTCCCTCCCTTGGACAATTAATTATCCATGTGACCCATCCTCTTTGTCTCTACATAAACTGAAGAGGCCGAACCTTCAAGAGAGTACCATGATGCTACATTCCAGGGGGAGGGGGGGGGGGAGGGGAGGAACACTGATGGTTTTAACTTCCCCACTCTGTCTTTCACATGCCAGCCATTCCCTGCCCCTGTAGTTTTCTTATAATCAAAACCTGCAAATCTATGTATTTATAGTATGCTGTACTGTGCCTTCTCAATTAAACATATCAACCAGTCAATAAAACAGTACCAAGGTCTCTGCAACCACGAACATCCAACAAAGTTGTTTTCATATATAAAAAAACATTTGTGTCAAACATATGCATCACCTGATGTAGGTCTCATTACAAAACAGCAACTGATATTTTTTATGCCAAGTTTAAAGGAAGAAATATACTAAATTATGACTCTTGGCAAAACTTTATAGCTAAGACTGCATGCAGATGTTAATGACAAGGTAACTTGTCAGAATGTTCAACATTAGAGATTGGTCATGATTTTACTTTGACTATTTAAAATATATAAAATGTTAATAAGCACTGAATTGGAGGCGTTCTTGTAACAGAGAAATGTTTACAAACTTTGGCTATTTCATTCCTACTATTTATGCACTAGGAAAAACAACTTCCATACAGCTGCTTACTTTCATTCATTTCCTTTGGGTTTTTTCAAACTTTTAATAGGCTTTTTTTGTTGTTGAAAATTCTTATTTTAGTCCAAAGCACAAGCTACCCAACATCTCGATGGCTAGTTCATAGTTCAACTCATACTGCAAGCTAAGCTCTAAGCTGCCACAGATCATTTCAGGATCATTTCCAATTATAGAGATAGACGTAACACAGTGTTTGTGTGCCTGTTACTGCATTCTATGCAAGTAAGTGTATACGTATGATATTTGATATCTTATTATTATCAAGGTTAAGCATAAAATATTTCAATAAAGAGTAGCTAACCTTTAACCTTTTCCAAATTATCGTTCAAAACTTCTTGCGTATTGTGACACAAGGTTGTAGACCAAATAACTACTCTTCCCCTGTCTCCCCACGTCCCACACCCCCCCTACCGGCGGAGGTTTCCAAGAAAAAAATAACCTTGCGACTGGTGCACCAAGATTTTACAACATATTCTAAAGTCAAAATAAAATCATTTTAACATGAATATCCACAAGTACATCTGCTTCACCTGTGATATATGGAGATACCACACTGCGACACAATACCGTCAGTCTCACAATTAAACCGTGAAATGATCTGTAACAGTAAGAACCATAGCACACTGAAGCAGTGATTATGAACAACATACTTGAAAATATGGAATGTTAAAGTTAAGAAATTACAAGCAATCTTTCTATTTACGAAACGAACAAACAAACTAAACTATTTTGTGTGTTGATCATGAATACTCATGTATCTTTGTTGTGGTAATTGTAACTACCTGAGTTGTATACACTTAAAAGACACTCCCACTAAACATCCTGGGAGGTTGATGATGCTATTATGAAACTAATCAGTATTCTACAATTTTCATGCTTCAGAATAAATTCCTAGAACAGAACAAGCTTACACCTAGGTTTGGGTATAATTTGTTGGTGAATTAAAACTGTGTCCATTGAAGGCCGTTATCTTGTAGAGACAGAATATTATTAAAGAGTGGGAAGATATACTTTTAATAAAGTACAAAGTCCATTTCTTTCCTGACAGAAAATCCACTTTTCACTTTACAAAATATAACTCACTTCAGGATATTATATTTAATTCTCACAATTATTATACTTTGGCAAGACAATTTACTTAAAGGACTGTAGGCACAAATTTCTTTCCACTCTTGACCATGTAAGGCCACAGCTAGAAGTCAAAAACTATATTTCTATTACCATTTTCATCTTCTTTTAAATTTTAAGAAAACAAGCATTTCAGCACCAGAGTGGTTGGACTAGTTAGTCGCACACACAGGCCATAATATCAGCTCATCAGAATATGTTTGTATGTATGTATATGTGATCTTCCCGCAAGCAGGAACTCGCGAAAGAAGCCATGGAGGCTTATAGACTCGCAAGCTGACCGAAGCCAATCTCTCGGCACACATCCATTTAACGTCCATGTCGGGAAGTTGTTATTGAACAACACCCTTGCCAGACGACACACATTGCTGTCGGCGGGGAATCGAACAGGGGATCTCATGACTGGGAGACGCCGGCGTTAACCACTAGGCTATACACTCCGCCTGGTACTAATAGGCTGGTACTAAGAGAATAGGTACTAAACTCAACAGCAAAACTGACAACTTGAACGGCCTGAAAAATGCATGAAAAATTTGTCAAGTACAAATGGTGTTCAACGCTATCCATGGCTAGTCTGTTGTTAATATTATTCTTAAAGAACATTTCTCTGTTGAGTTAAAGGAAATTTGTAAAAGAATCAATAACCATTAAGGACTGGACTTAGTAGCTGACATCATTCACTAAGCCTTTAAAGGAACAGGCCAGTTTGATATAGGGGAATATCTTAAAAACTAATTCCCTCTCAGACTGTTCTGTAAGTCATCCTTTAAAACGACTGAGTTTCCATCTGCAATAGGCCAGAAATGAGGAGATATTGTATGTATGTATGTATGTTTATGTGATTTTCCCGCAAGCAGGAACTCGCGAAAGAAGCCATGGAGGCTTATAGACTCGCAAGCTGACCGAAGCAAATCTCTCGGCACACATCCATTTAACGTCCATGTCGGGAAGTTGTTATTGAACAATACCCTTGCCAGATGACACACATTGCTGTCGGCGGGAATCGAACAGGGGATCTCATGACTGGGAGACGCCAGCGTTAACCACTAGGCTATACACTCTGCCATATTAATGTCATCACTGGTTTCATCCAACCGGCTATCGTTCGTACGCCGGTGTGGTTATCGCATGGACTGTCATTTTACCACATAATGTGCAGAGCTGACATTCAGTATTCGTCTTAACATCTGTCATATACAAATTCTGCTTTGGTTTGGTTGACTACCATCATGCTGAGAGCAAGATTTGGCAAGTATGGTTGCAATCCTGAGTTAGTATCTTTTAGGATTAACTATTCAGTAACAGAAGAAAAAAAGTACAATTTTAAGGTGTTTGAGAAACCGCTATTTGCTTAAAAAGGACAAGTGTATCAGGACTTGAAGTAGAGGATGCATAACGGAATACCATTCTAAAGAAAACTTCACAAGCTTTGTACAAGTACCAGGGACTGAAACAAGTTCAACTCCTGAGGTATTATTAGTTAGCGAAATTTAATGTCCTTCTTATGACAATTCAAGCTGTAGCTCTTTTGACAAAATTTGTATACGTTGTTGTTTTTGTAGACTTTTCAGCTGTTTATTGACTTTCTCAGTCCTATTTTTTCTACTTTAATGTTGAACGAATAAAAACATAAATATTGGAATGGAGAAATTTGACGACGTTTCTCATGAGTAATTTTTCATGACTCGTGACAGTTTTTCGTCAGACTTTTATCAAAGTGCTTCTGATTTTATCAAAATACAGACTTCTGCGATTTGAAAGCGCATACATTAGGACTATCAAGATATTTTCAAAGTGACATGCACATATTACCCCGCATAGCTGTGGATTTCAAACTGTTATCGATGCATCAACTATTGGAGAAGGCCCTGAAGAAATACCTACTTTATTTGTTATGGTACATGTGACCATACCGACACAGAAATGTTACCGCTACGCCACCTATCTTATTTGGCATTTCCCACGAAAGCTCACCCCAGAGAAAATTTACTGCTACCGTACCTATCCTAGGTGGCATGTCTTACGAGGACAGACCCAAGGGGAATGTTATGGCTAGGAATACTATCTTACTTTGCATCACCATTGACAGCATACCTCAGGGGAAAGTTACTGCTAGGGTACCTCTCCTAGTTAATAGCATGTCTTACGAGAACATACCCAAGGGGAATGTTATGGCTAGTAATACTATCTTAATTGGCATTACCGTTGTTGCTGGTGTGTCTCACGACTACATACCCAAGAGAAATTATGGCTGATAGGTAACCTATCTAATGCGGCATGATCCATGATGGCATACCAATAAGAAATGTTACTGCTAGGACTCCTAAACTGCATAACATGGTGGTCGCAGAAGACGTAAGTCCATTTCTGCCTTGCCAAATATCTTGTCACTTTTACCCTGGCATATTAAAGTTTTATGGAAACATAAAAATTAATTGTGTCAGCTAAAGATCCTGTGATATATGTATTCAATCAGCTGAGACCGGTGAGATAATATTTAGCCTGCTTGCAACTAAAGACGCTGCATTTACAGAGAAAATGACCATCTGAGGTCGAACCAAGTCAAGGGAAGTTTATGCATACATTTGTGAATACAGCTGCTTTTAAATAACGACACAAACTATCAACAACAATTTGACACCTTCCCGTTACAGTCAATAACATAATTCTGGAACCATCTCAAGAAGGAAGGTGGAAAAAAACAAATTGAAATAAAAAACTTCCAGCCCTGTGTTGTAATCACTGTAAAATGACTTGCTGCATAGAGCTTTGGCTAAGGGTTAAACCCTATCAATACAAACGGGAAACAAGTAAACACAGGTGCTCTCTTCAATATTCTCTGTCTTTCTCTGGAACTGGCATACAAAAATTTGTGGTATCAAAAACATTCCTCTTCTGTGAAAAATATAAACCTATGAAAAACTCTCGTCAAGTAGTACTAGCTCATCATGTCAAGTCCAACGGATGAGTTATCAGCATTTCTAGCTGTGTCGTTGGCGGTGCGTAATGAATCGTTGATGTCACGTCTGAATATGGATAGGTTCTGCGTAAATCTGAGGGAAAAATGGAGAGAGGTCAGTAGTAACTCTAAGAAATAGCTTTTGTCTTAAGGTTTCAGAGAAGAGATAAATAATTAAGCACTTCACATATACCAAGTTAAAATATATCCAAGTAAAAAGTAAAAGGTACATAAGGTCTTAAACATTGTCCAATATTTATTTTTGGACAATGAAGATGAAGCCTCTGAAGAAGATCGTGCTAGGATCGGAATGTCAGGCCAATTTACTTTTACACAATATTTATTTTTGTTAGTTGTATCTTCATGACTTTTATTATGAAACCTCAATTGCAACTTATAAAAAAATCAAAGGTAAATGGTTATAAAGGGCTTTTCCAAAGGATATTCTATTTCTAAACCATATTTTGGATCAACATTATGACTGACTAAATTTCAACCGCATGTAGTAGGATTTTATGCACCTTTCCTTAATAGTTTTTGACAAACTTGAAGTAACCCTTTTTTTAAAATATCGAATCAGATTCAAGTAGTAGTTGTTCTTGTAGTGCAAAACTTAAATAAATTGGGTTTTAGGATGTTGTAGTTTCAAGAATTGCAATCTTATTATGACTAAGTACTCGGTAGATTTGGTAAAATCTCTGATGAAACTCAAAAAGCTGCTCTTTCTGGATTCAAACCTAACAGTTCTTGGAAACCTCAAGTTAGCCTTTTACTAAAGATTAAGAGAATATTGATGGTGTACTCTGTGTGTTGTCATTAATTATGAAACAGCAATAGACCTTCTTGAGGTAGTTAAAAACCCAACCATAATCTTCAGCTGATAGGATGAATGTTGATCTTTGAGATGAACAACAATTCCTCCAAAACAGCAATTAAAAAAATCTTGATCCGTTTGGGAGATATCCTACTTAATAAAGTCGTGTCTCGGAGCTGCTGCAATTTTGTAAATCTGAAATGTCATAGTGGCCCACTTTTTTTTTTCCATTTCATATTTTTAAGATAGAATGTCCTCTGTCGGTCATGTTAAGAGCTTCACTATTTTTGGTTCAACGTTTGCCACATTCATATCCATTACAGTCCATAACCCTAATAACTAAAAGAAAAACACTCAAAATGAAGTACATGTTGGCCAACAATACCATGTTTAGACTTGGTCAAGTCTTTAGCCACGGGTATGAAGGAGCGTTAAACCTGTGGTATCTTCTGCATGGAATGATACATTTTTCTTAGCTGGTTGGGAAAGTCGTTCATGGCATTTGGGTTTGTGTCTCCTTTAAGATCTGAGACATGGCTAACGATGTATTTTATATGTGTGTATAAGTTTTACAGGAGATGTTTGCGCCACAGTTATGACCGACCAACATGACTCTCTCTCTATCCGTCTTTTTATCTTACAGTGGAATAAATTATCAATGGAAGTTCTTGTCAGTACTGTTCTCCGTTTCCCACATTTCATATTCTTTCCAGATCACAACTCACTTGTCTCTGTTCTTTGTTCTGAGATTTCTTTCGATTCCCTCCATGAGATTCTTGAAACATTGCAACATGTCCGTTTGCTTCTCAGGTGATTGAGCCGAGACTACATTTTGTTGAAACTCTGTAAAGTACTGATGCAGATAACACAGACAAGAAAAGGAGAAAAAAAAGAAAAAAATGAAACGAGAAGAAATATCCATCATAAATGGTATACAAATACAAACAACATCTTAGTGCCAATTAAATAGTCTACAAACTCTTATGTTGAAGGTTTGTCTTCACACAGGTGAGGTTAGGGGCAGTGAGGGGAGAGGAGGGGAAAGTGGAGGGGAGAGTGGAGAGGGAGAGGAGAGCTCTTATGTTGAAGTTTGTCTTCACACAGGAGAGGAGAGGGGCAGTGCGGGGAGATGAGGGGAGAGTGGAGGGGAGGGAAGAGGAGAGGATGAAACTTACCTCCTCATTAAGTAAGATGAGGCCAAGTAACGGTCTTGACATGGACCACTGGTTCCGACACTCCTCAAACATTATAATATTCAGTACCGTTGACAACATCTTAGAGGGAAGAAGAGGAGGGTTAAGAGAGTCAATCATAACAAGCAATGCTATCATTACTTCATTAAGACTGAACAAAAGTACAACCTAAATGATCCACCCTCTCCCCCAACCCCTCCCTAACAAGAACAAAATCAGAGATATATGACAATCATTATTAACATGTTGGATATAGAAGGTAAATAAGTGGGATAAACAAAAGATATTGTTCAAGTCTTAACATTGGGTGTTCTTGCTCAGGGAAACCTGTACTCGTTTGACATCACAACCTTGTAAAGATATTTGAGAGGATATGATGATGAATGATGGTGTCAAATCTATGCAGCTGAGAAAACAACATTTCTTGGTAATTTATACCTTACCATCAAAGTCACATGGCCCTAAACTACCTTTACTCACACCCTCTTAAACATTGACAGAAAATACTCAGGTAAACATGTTCGACTGCACTGTCACAAAAGTCATTGTGTAAACGATGAAAACAAATGCCAGTCTACATGCGTGTACAACGTTTGGTCACATGGACCCAAATTATGACATTTTTACTCCAATTGACATAAAACTATTAAACCCCAAATGTGTTTATCATCATGTCTACCTGATTTATAAAGTATATTGGAGAATTTTTCTAAATTTCATAATAATGACAAAGATTTTCATTTTTTACGATAGCACCACATAAGCATGATTTACTCACTTGCTGTAAAATCTCTCTTGGAATGTCCATAATTTTAGGAAACTGATCGTTCTTGTTTTTGCCAGTTTTGTGCAACTGCTTGAAAAGGTAAGTGACAATGTGGTCCAGAGTTGCACAACAGCCTGTGCAAACCATGGTATCTGTATTGCATAAATTAAATAAAGATTACAAACCATGGTATCTGTGTTGAATACATTACAAATCATCATATCTGTATTCAATCAATTAAATATAGGTTACAAACAAAGGTATCTGTTTTGAATACATTACAAACCATCATATCTGTATTCAATAATCAAAATGAACATAACCAACCATGGTATTTGTATTGAATAAATTACAAACCATCCTATCTGTTTTGCATAAATTAAATAGAGATTACAAAACAATGGTATCTGTGTTGAATACATAACAAATCATCATATCTGTATTCAATCAATTAAATGAAAATAACCAACCATGGTATCTGTTTTGAATAAAATTACCAACCATGGTATCAGTATTGAATAAATTACAAATCGTCATATCTGTATTCAATAAATTAAGTGAACATAACGAACCATGGTATTTGTTTTGAATAAAATTACCAACCATGGTATCAGTATTGAATAAATTACAAACCATGGTATCAGTATTGAATAAATTACAAACCATGGTATCAGTATTGAATAAATTACAAACCATGGTATCTGTATTCAATAAATTAACTAAAGATTGACTATTAACTCTGTCTCTCTCTCTGTCTGGTGATGTGAGAGTCTGTATATGATAGGGAGGAACAATCTACATGGGATCACCTTCAAAGGTCCAAAGATACCCTGGGTCTGGCTCATGATATTAAAAGCATTATTAACACTCCCAACAGACCAGAGGGCTGGCTTACATACAACAGTCTTGCAAAAGTGAAAGGAAAATACCCACCCTCCAAATTCTCTGCCACCCCCCACCCCCACTCATTCCCTGCCCCATCAAAATCTCCCCACCCCATGTCTTTAACGTATCTGTCTTACCTAAAGCTGTAAGTCCTTCTGAAATTGAGGATAAAATGTGCAAGAACAGTTGAGCTTCCAGTGTAGCAATGAAATTCATGTGGTCCTGTGCCAAGCATTCCACCAAGCCATAATAAGACTGACTTAATTTGGGAAAGTCCTGTAAAAATAAAGAACAGGCACAAAATGAAAACAACAAAAAATCATTTGTGGAATAAAACAAGACCCATACTAAAGTAGCAGTGAAAGAAGTCTTCTTGTTAACTAATAAACTTAGCATTTTGATTGAATGAGAAAATGGTTCCTAGTCATGATTCGACCAGATATGTAATTCACTGAAATTTTGTTCCAAACGGTCTAGAAAATGTGTACTTAAATTTTTAATTTTTTTTTTAAAAATTAAGGCATGCCAGTGATTAAAACATATGTAAGTTCTACTGCCAAAAATATGAAACAAGTTTAAGAGAGTATTTCTGGATGAAACAGAAACTTATATGAAATGGTAAAAATTCTGTTCTTTCATTCATTTTGGGGGGAAAAGTTGTAATAAAATGTACTCACCAGAAGGTCTTTTAAAGGTACTGATAATAAGAGTTTGATAAACATCTGCAGTGCTTCATCCAAAGCGTTGTCGCCATAGAGACGGAAGACACCAAAGTTGACATAACTACCAGAGAGGGCAGCCTTTAACATCGCAAAGCACACTGATATACCTTTCAATGTACGATAAATCAGTCAAGGAAAGAGAATAACCGAGACGGCGAATGTTTATATTTGTTGGAAAGCCAGTAGAAACCAATGGAATTCAGATAACAGGAAAACTAATTTATGCAGTAATATTACAAACTTATGATCATGCTTTAAAGCAGCATTTTGCGTCCTTTTCTATGATTTTGTTCAACCTCACTAATTCCACTATGCCATAACGACATACATAACTAGCTTATCTATTTATATTTTACTTCAAAT
>JAIPMN010019276.1:0-23013 GCA_020650975.1 Apostichopus californicus
CCTCTATCCCCCAACCCAACAAGAAGTCTTAAAAAGGTAGTCACAAACAAATACAATCATTGAAACCAAAACATTACATAGAGAAATAAACTGAAGACAAAAGTAGATAGTTAAGGAATGAACACTATTTCTCTAAAAACATAAACTGATAAGGGTTGTGGTTGTTTCCTTAGGTTGGACCAGTTCAGCACCGTCAAGTACCCTCTGACAACAGAGAGTGCCATGAAGAAGATTGAAGAATTCAACACCCTGGTCTTCATCGTCTCGCTGAAGGCAAACAAGTTTCAGATCAAGCAGGCTGTCAAGAAGCTCTACGACATCGATGTCGCCAAAGTGAACACTCTTATTAGGTAAGTGGAAGTGCCAGAGTTTGGCACTTGCTGCAGCTGTGTGCTGTCAAACTTGTAGCATCAATGGGACTGATGTTGTATATTGTTCTACCAATTTTCTCCTCTTGCCTCTTCTCTCCTCCTCTCCTCTCCTCTCCTCTCTCACCTCTCCTCTCTCATCTCCTCTCTCCTCCCTTCTCTCCTCTTTTTCTGGTGTGTTCTGTGTACAAAGTTTCCCAATTTATAGAACATGCATGAGCCACCTGTCTCCACTGCTGGACTTTGATCATCATTATCACACAAACATCCTTTACAAGCAATGTAAACAGGTGTTTGTACCGCATTTTACTGCATTTGTATTATTATTTTTTGTTAAATATCAGAACAGAAAGAGAATTTTAGGATATGTATTGCTTCGTCAGGGTCCAATTGAAATGCGGAATGAGGATTGTGTGCAATTAAAAAATAGTTTAGTTATCAGGGAATAATTTTTCTAGTATTCATTACAACATTGTTTACAACAAACACAACCAATATAACCACATTACTACACTTATGATGAATTTTTCTTGGGGTTTGCAAGATTTAAAGACTAAATAAGTATTAATGTGCATTTGTGTGGATTGGGAGATGCTATATCCCAGGGACAGCCTTCTGCTTGATGTAACTGCAGTTGACAGGTTATGTGTATAAACGTTGACAGCAATTATCTCTAATCTTACAGTTGTTGTAAATTTATTTTGAAACTTGTTTGATTTGATCCATTCAGACCTGACGGAGAGAAGAAAGCTTACGTAAGACTAGCACCAGACTTTGATGCTCTAGATGTAGCAAACAAGGTAAGGAGTATTAATCACATCTGTCACTAGAAGTAAGAAAATGTCTGCTACTGCGAGGAATTGATTCAGATTCTTACTCACATTGTGACATCAGGCTTAAAAAGGTGCATTGATGCCTTCTTGCAGTTTGAAAATGAGTTTCTATGCAGGCAATAGTTGTTCTGGCTATTTGCAGTCAATTTCTTTCCCCACAAAGATGGTGAAATAACCTCCCCTCAAATAGTGAAATCCCCTACCCTCAAATAGCAAAATCCCCTCCCTCAAATAGTTAAATCTCCTCCCCTCAAATAGTCAAATCCCCTCCCCTCAAATAGTGAAATCCCCTCCTTTCACAGACACTTAATCACTTATTCTACTCTACCTTGCCAACAGTTTTCAATGTTGTTTTGTAGCCAAGTTTGTGAGAAAATAGTTGGGACCTTTTCAACAAATTGTAGGTGCATAAAATACTGGCCCTCATAATTAAGTCCACAATGTAAGTCATGTAAGTCCACAATGGATTGTTACAGTGACAGAATGCTGATCCAAATCCTGTTATTCTGAAAACTTTGTGGATAGAATTCTCAAAGTAAGACTGCTGAAACAGTTATCTAGCACCGTTTAACAATGTTTTCAGTACAATTCATAGAAAATATGTGGTTCTTGTTACAATTCATGCAGACCATGCTTGGTTTTTGTTTCCGAAGCACACCCTTTCTTACAGAGTGATCGGGTATTAGTGTTCTCTTATTGCCCACCGCAACTGAAACACAGTTGCACCTAGTTAGGCTTATGATAAACTGTGGTAAGAGTTTTATGTGAACAATTTGAGATGATTCGACCTGTGTAGCAAGCATGCATTTACTGGCCAGCATGAAGGCATGTTCATATCCCTGACTTGCTTGAAAGGAGACACAATCCAAATTATCATCTTTATAGCTCATAAGACAGATCTTTGTGATGAACACGTTCAAACATCTAAGAACAATGTCGCTCTGTTTGGGAGATTCAATGGTTTGATAGTCATGTCTGGTTCCTGTGATATTGTCAATTTTTGATCCCATAGTGCCATTATAACGTGAAATGTTTGATCCCATAGTGCCATTAGAACCTGAAATGTTTTGATCCCATAGTGCCATTAGAACCTGAAATGTTTGATCCCATAGTGCCATTAGAACCTGAAATGTTTGATCCCATAGTGCCATTAGAACCTGAAATGTTTTGATCCCATAGTGCCATTAGACCTGAAATGTTTTCAAACCATATTGCCATTAGAACCTGAAATGGTTTGATCCCATGGTGCCATTAGAACCTGAAATGTTGTGATCCCATAGTGCCATTAGAACCTGAAATGTTGTGATCCCAAGTGCCATTATAACCTGAAATGTTTTGATCCCATAGTGCCATTAGAACCTGAAATGTTTTGATCCCATAGTGCCATTAGAACCTGAAATGTTTTGATCCCTTAGTGCCATTAGAACCTGAAATGTTTTGATCCCTTAGTGCCATTAGAACCTGAAATGTTTTGATCCCATAGTGACATTATAACCTGAAATGTTTTGATCCCTTAGTGCCATTAGAACCTGAAATGTTTTGATCCCTTAGTGCCATTAGAACCTGAAATGTTTTGATCCCTTAGTGCCATTATAACCTGAAATGTTTTGATCCCTTAGTGCCATTAGAACCTGAAATGTTTTGATCCCATAGTGACATTATAACCTGAAATGTTTTGATCCCTTAGTGCCATTAGAACCTGAAATGTTTTGATCCCATAGTGCCATTAGAACCTGAAATGTTTTGATCCCATAGTGCCATTAGAACCTGAAATGTTTTGATCCCATAGTGACATTAGAACCTGAAATGTTTTGATCCCTTAGTGCCATTAGAACCTGAAATGTTTTGATCCCTTAGTGACATTAGAACCTGAAATGATTTACTTTTCATTGTTTTGTTTGTTTTCTAAACTTTTCAAGGTAGAATGGTAAACATGTTGGCATTGAAACCAGTGCAATCAGTAGGTCATGTTAAGAGTATTTAGAAACAGCAGTTACAAAACCCATCTCTATTACAGCTTACAGGAAATAGAAGGAATACAAATTCAAGAATATGTGGCTTAATGACTTTAAACTTGCCAACATTAAACCTCTGATATCTTAAAAAATGGAGTCAAATTTTTCTGTTTCTGAAAGTTGTTCCATCTCAGTTATCTCTATGACATCATAGACCAATGATGATGAGCTGAGAAAATGTAGGAATACATCTATCGTAAAAGTAATAAAACATTTCAAATTTGCTAGAAAATGGTTCTTAACCCTTGGTATCTTCTAAACTAAAACAACACAGTTTCTGCTTGCCTGCTCACGAGCTATCTGGTGCTGTATACCTGTGCACTAATTGTGGTTATTATATCAAATGAAATGAAATGTACTAATCTGACATTTCTGTACCCATAGTTGGTTGTGTTTTTCAGTTTTGAGAGTCCTCTGGTTTGCATTACCCAACTAATCTGTGTAATTGGGCATCATTAGTTTGGTAGAATCCTATTATGGGAATAGTTCTTACCATAAATTGTAACATATTTGGAGCTACATATTTGTAGTAATTGAGTAATAATAATGTTTTATTTCTTTTCCAGATTGGTATCATCTAAACTGTGTGGCTGCTATTCTTGGATGTTTGTAGAAGGCAAACCTGCTGGATTTATGTATGATCTGTTGATCTGTCTATAGTTTCAGAATAAAAAGTACAAATTCAACTGATAATCTCGGATCTCTTCTTTTTGTGCCTTAGACTGCTACTCACTCATTTGCTTTTCTAGACTGAGAATTTTTGATATTATTTGATAGATTGACAAGAGAAGTTGTGTGGGTTGTAGGCAGGGTGTGGAGGTTGTTATTTATTTCATATGTTTAGTTAAAAAGTAACTATTCAAATGATCCACTCTGTCCTCTCACCCCTTCAAGTTCTCTAATTGCCACCATTTACGATGAGTATTGACTCTGATTCATTATCAGTAACTTTTCAACGTGAATTGCCTTGAATATGATTGTCAAGTATTTCCCCGTAGAAAAAATACAGTGACATTAGTCCACACACTAACTGGAAGGGACTTGAGTCCAAGCAATAACTGGAAGTGACTTGACTGTAACATGTTACATTTCTTCTAATTAGCAGTCCTCGATAGGACAAGCTTACTCCATTTGACGAACTAAGACTGGCATTAGTTACAAGGACTATAAGAGGAAAATAACTCAGTAAAAACCTGTTATCTCTCTTCAAATCTGAGGCATTGTCAAAATGTCAGACTTAAGCAAAACTAGTCACTCTGTTATCAAATCAAAAGTAATACTGACTATGACACTGTACTAGTGGATTGGTAAGTAGAGATTGCTGCCAGTGGAGAGCTGGGTTGTAGCTTAACCAGTTTACCATGACTTGTAACCCTGAAGTTGTACCCCTTTTAGAGTGGATTTGGGAGCATTTTCAAATAAAACTTTTGTAACAATGAAGTCGCCATTAGCCTGTGATTGACAAGTCAACTTCCATTAAAAAAAGTGTGGAAAGATATGAATGTCTCCACTTTGCTATTAACATATCATTATTAATAACATGAAAGTGTCTCGTAAATAAAATGTGCCGAAGGGAATCATATCGAGATTTGATCATCTTCATGTAAAGATAAAATCTAGGTGTATGTCATAATTATAGCAAAACCCCACAATTTTGGTTTAAACTTGGTAGCCCAATATATGAGCTTGCTTTCGGGGAAAGTACCATCTTTGCCCTGTGTGTGAACTAGACTTTGACATGGAAACTTCGACATAGAAGGTCATAATTTTATAGTTAAACGTCCACATCTCAGTTTAGAGATGAAACCGCTGAATAATTACAAGATAAAATGTTAACATTCTGATAAAGTGTCAAATGTTTGACATATAACAATTTCACATGAAAAGTAGACATTTTGAGGTAAAACGCCTGTTTTGATGATGTCATAGGTATAGCATAGTAATTTGTTTTGACTTTTACGCCTACCGTCGAAATGAAGATTTCAAAGCGCCCCGTTCCCCACCAGAACATAAAAAAGGGGAAAGCTCTGAATGTAGGGAGTGAAAGAAATACCAAAAAGAATGACAAAAATGTTAAGGAAATGGCAAAGAAAAAAAAACAACTAAGATAAAACTACAGCATATAACTATTACAGCTTATAGCTACAGCTTGTAACACTGTTTAATACTGATAACAAGGTGTGGCAGTATACATTACTCGGTAACTCCCTCTCCTTAGGTTGCGCAAATTATGTAAATGCGTGTATGACAACATGTATTCAGGGGCACGGACGCTTTTTTTTTGTTATGAGGGGGAGGGGGTAGGATGTTATGTCGTTCTTGGGGAGGGGTCTAAGAAATGTCTATATATTGGAAATTGTAATATTCTGTCTGTCAGTGGGCGGAGCCTCTAGCAGCTTGTAAGGGACCAACGACGTTTACTTGCTAGCAGAGCCATTGATGCTCCACATTGGCTGGATGGACCCTATTGTTTTCATTGGATGTCAAATGTCAGAAAAGTTTGTAAACACGGTATCACAGAAACGAGAACTTGGATGAATTTCTTGATATGCAAATAGCCGATATAAAGTAGATGGACCTTATTGATATTATTACAAGGTCAAAAGTCTGGTACCTTGTGAAAGCGATATCATTTTAACTACACATCAATAGCCTACCTTCCCCAACTCCTATGGTGATGCCCCTGATCGCCCTGAGGAGAATTTTGAAGTTCCCCAAAAATATTGTCCCGAAACCTTTCGTTTGACTTGACTTTTAATTTCACCGACGACCGTCGCTTTGGTCTGACAGAAAATCCACCCCCATAATGATGCCCTGCATAGCAAGGTTTTGCAAATGTGAGCGTTACAAAGGCATATCGAACCAGGGGCGTCGTGCGAAAATAAATTTTTGGGGGGCCCGTGAGCAGGTGATGACTATCTAAGCGGAGCGCCACCACGGGTTGGCGCGCAGCGTACAAGAAAATTTTCGTCTGGCAGACCCCTCAGATTGCAGGAAACGGCACTTCCCGTGTCTTATGGCAGTATGCAACACCGCTAAAATTGATCAAAATTTCCGGCAATTTTTTATTTTGGGAAATATTCTCGAAGGAAGTGATCGCCATTTATTCCTCAGTTTACCAATTCCTCGTCTCCCAGAAGCGCCCAAAATTTAAGTAATCGAAACATTTTTGTGTTGGCTGATCCATGATCGCCGCCCATACCCGTGAGAAGTGGTGACTGGGTAAAGAAAAAGCTATGCCGTTTGAAAACATGGGCAGAAAAAGCGAAAGTAGCGAAACCTAAGGTAAAACGTGCGATAACGAAGTGATTATTTTCCAGGTTAATTGTGACTGTATTTGAAATGATTATTATTATTCATTTTTTTCAAAACTACCTATCAGATCATGAGGAAAATTTATCCTGGTGGACCTTTTAGCGAACTGATTGCATTGCTTAAGAAGAAGTCCATAATCTCTGTTCACTACATTTATCTTAACTTTCCGAACTTTGTTACAGGCTAAGAAAACAATTAAAATATTTGCCATTTTTTCATGGAAAATTTACTGACTTTGGCAAAGGTAACGGGTTGCACTTACTCTGGGACTACGTATATATAATATTGTTCAACGATGGCAGCGTTGATGGCACATTTGGTTCATTAGTTATCAACCAGTAATTATTTAACTGTTTCGATTGACTGAATATCAACAATTAACAACCATTGACCAAGCAGTCAACAGAAGCCCCATTTCTCGTAGGCCCTACAAGAAATTCAGTTGCTGACACTGTTCGAAAATTTTTGACAAAATTTGAAAACCTTTGACAAAATTTGGGGGGGGGGGCCGTGCTCCCCCGGGCCCCAATGGGCACGACGCCACTGGACTGTAATGATCACTGAAAAAAAGATCGCTCTCAGTATTACCAAGCAAGGTAACACCATCTCTTACTTGAGGTGCCATTGCAGCTAAGACTGCCTCATAAACAGAGTTCACCTCAATGGGAGGCCCTCCACCTGGAAACAATGTGGAGAAATTAATGAACATCATGAAATGGAACATCAACGTTTTGAAAAGATTTTCCACATAGCTATTTGTGAAACTTACGTTACATGTTTCGGATGAAATTGGAATATAACCCATGCAGTAATGGTTACTCGTCATGGTTTGTGACTACCGAACAGTATACTGAATTATGTCGCATTTGGCGTTCCATACTTGAGGTATAAAATCACATGACTGCACGGTAATAACAAAACTGTGACTCAAATCTTGCCAAATTGTTCTTACGTTAGTACATACAGTCTAGTACAGTACAATACATGTACACACACGTACGATTGTCCTGTAGGAGAAACTTAGTAGAGTGCAGTAGGACGTACAGTAGCAGCCCTAGGACTGAAAAGAAGACATTTTTACCCAGACAGTTGCGTGATAATGTCCGGAATATACGAACACTTGCAGAATGAAACTGAGTGCAACGATCGTGGCTTGGTTCCCAGACCTGCAGATTTGCCGCCTTTGAATCTTTTCGAGCGAGAAGCGAGTGGTGTGCGGAATCACACAGTTAACTGGCAGTCCTATGTTCAGTATGTCATTAACATTAAGCCCAGTGTTATTCTAAGTTAGCTATGTAGGCCTAGGCCTAAGTCGTCGGTCGGTAGAGTCGAACACGAACGCACTAAGTACGGCTGTTTTGTATTTGTGTAGAATCTAAAGCAGTTGTTTGTCGTTATGCCAAACGTTTACCCATTGTCCCATTTGTCGCCCGTCAGAATAATCTATTATGAAATAGGATTAGGAGTGTTATGTATAAATAGTTATTTCCAAGTTATTCTGAGAATTACACTTCACGAACCTATTTTTATGTAGGCCTAGTACATTATGGATGTGTGGGACATGATCCCTATTTGTGAATAAAGTATTATTATGAATGCAGAGTCTGCAAACTACCCTCCATGCTTTACAGTTGGGGTCAAGCTTTTACTAAGCCGATTTGAATACTGTAGCGAGTTGAACAAAAGAGCACTCTTAATTAAAAGTCAAAATGTATCCAAACGTTCTGCAAAGATAGTGTGTTTATACGCCGTATTTTATCCTTCTGCGAAGGCAAAACTTTCTTGAAAATAAGCAAGGAAATCTGAATTAATACTGCAGGATCTAAAAAGCTAATTTTCTTGTTTGCCCAGTGGGCCAATTGGGTACAGTAACAAAAACGTTGCCATTTTGCAAGGACAAGTTTAAAAAATGATGGTCTTTGTAGTTAGCATACATGTGTGGCGTAGCTTATTATTGTTTTGCTTGACATTTGGTATATTAATATAGGTTCCCAGGTTCTTTTTTTTAATGCAAGGGCTGATTCATTCATAGTTACGTACCACTCATTGAACAATGTACAGGCTCAACTTAAGGCTGTACTTATGTGCTGTTTTTATCGAACTTTCGAGTAGCCGATTGTCACGTTTGTTGATAAATGACCAATAAATTTTATATATGTGAGGTATTGAATTTCGAACATTTGGTAGTGGCGGATTTTGCAACATAAGCTACAGCTCTATTGACTCTCAAAACCACCAAAGTTAATCTGCTTACTTGTGAACAATAAGCAGCTTTGTGTTGTCAAGACGCTGTCCTCATTACTCCGGCTATAGCTATCAGCTGGTGTGCATTCAGCCATGGGACCAATATGCACATGCATAATGAGCAAGTGGTGCGAGATTTCCGCCAGTCTGGAGATGGCGGTTAGATTTGCGAGGCTTCCCTAACAGTAACAAATATAACCATAGATAAGGCTGCTCACAAGGTTATAACCACACCCAAATAACCTAGTTGCCCAGTCACAAACATATACAGGAAGATCTATAGTATACAACAATATAATACAATGAGACCAGAGTAAGCAGATGGTTACGTAATAATATCTGGGCATGGGGGTACTGCAAGTAATTACCATAATAAAAGATGCACAGTACTGTAAGTATAGGTAAGTAACAATAGGCAGTGGATACACACTATGTAGGCTGAAACCCTAGAGAGAGGTGTGGCTGACCTTAGGGAGTAGTTTTCTCTAGTTACTTCAAAGTCATTACAAAATTGCAAATTGGCAGATGTAATGTCTCATCTTACTTTCAGCAGCTTTGCACACCACTCAGTGCACTCACCCACTTTTTGTTTCATAGTCCACATGCTGCTGTTTAATTTTGAGGAGGGCTCTTGACAGATTAGGACAGTTGATGATGATTGCAACACTGATGTTCCATGAATCGATACTTGCTTCCTGTTCAAAACAACAGATGGTATTTCCATAGCTATGTAAACTGAAATTCTTGCTGGATTTGTTATTCTGATGCAGTTTTTATCTTGCTTCTTCAGAGGTCAGATGATCTCCCAGGAGGAGTTTATGTTCATCAGAGACTATGACAACAGCAGCAGTGAGAGACTGGACTCTCTGATCCAAGCCAATGGTCCACAGTGTGCAAAGGTCATGATTAGACTGATAGGACGTATAGCCAAAGAGATGACTGTACGCTACATACTAACACTCATAGATGACATGTTAAAGGTACGAACCCCATCGAAGCAGCAGTATAGTAAAATTAAATTTGTTAATAAGACATCTGGTATTCAAACCTCTCCTCATTGTTCCCATTTTCCACATTCATCTTGTAGACCTTCCAGGGATGAATGTTGTTTCCTGGGGAAGAGGTCTTTGGGAGAAGGTAATCCTTCCCCTTTGAGAATATTTGGTAAGAGTGCTCATTGGCAATTTTAAGTAGTTCATGTTTGACGTATCAGCTGGTTTAACTCACTTAATTGACCAAACGAAACATGCAAAACAAAATTCCCTGCAATACATTTTCCATTATCCTCTGAAAAATACTGTGTGCCAATGATATCGCAAATGGCAACCTATTGTATCTGAAGAGACCTTTGTTAGTATTTTCTTTCGACATAAGCCTGTGATTTGTTATCTAATAACACTTGCTGATAGGCTTGGCTAAGTTTTGTGAACTTTTCTCCACCTGCCAGGGTTGCAAACAAGTCATCAACCTTGGGCAGCGGATATTTATCTACTTTGGCAGCTGCGTTTACTGTCAACTTGTAGTCTCCACAAATTTGAATAGACCTGTCGGATTTCATCACTGGAACGATAGGCGCAGCCCACTCGGAGTATTGAATCGATTTGATAATTCCCTGATCCTGTAACCTTTGCAGCTTCGCTACAACTTTTTCTCTCATCGCGTATGGAACTGTCCTCGCCTTGCAGTATTTGGGGGCTACTGATTCATCAACGTGAAAGTAGCCTTTGACCCATTAGTGTTCCAAGACCCTCCTTGAAAACCGCGGTATGCGCATCAAGTACCTTGGTCAAAGGGGTCGGTATCACCAAAAAAGAGTTGACATTGAAAATCCTTTCCCAGTCGAGTTTCAATTCCACGAGCCAGTTGTGTCTAATTAAGAGGGGCCCTCACCACTGACTACAACCAATGGGAGTTTTTACTGCATCCCATGTAATCAATATCTGCATTGAACATTCCCAGTATGTTCAATTTTTCGCCAGTGTAGGTACGCAGGTTAATATCTGCTTGGTTCAGTTTAATTTTCCCTATTGAATCATACTGCTTCTCCGAAATGATACCGATTGAAACACTGGTGTTGATTTCAAAAGTAACATCATGTCCGTTGATTGTAAAGTTATCCTTAATGGCTTCTTTAACATCCTCTTTGGCACGATTAATAAATAGCGAGTACATATCATTCTCACTTTGTACTGATTTCTGAATATCACTTGGAGCCACGTTCATTATGTTTGCCTTTGTTGTGGCCAGTTTTATTGCATGCGTTGCATACTTTCTCTTTAAAGTAGCAATCGTTTGGGGTGTGGTTCTTTCTCCCGCACCGGTAACACGGTTTTGTGTTGCTGTCACGGGTAAGGTAAAACGAATCGACTGGACAACATAAATACTCAGGTGGCGTGTGTCTTTACTTTGAGCTTTATTCAATCCTCGTAACTAGGGGCAAAAACCCTGAAACAAAACGTAAAATGTAGGTCAAATAAAGCAACCTTGTTAAGCTTTCTAAAGTCAACACAAAACCTGTTTGACCCGTCTTTTTTTCGAACCAACACTATTGGCGATGCGTACGGCGAATAAGATCTTTCAAAAGCATCAGTTTCTAACATATACTCTATTTCTTCCTCTACAACCTCTTGCGTACTCAATGGAATTGGATACGGTCTACTTCTTACAACTTCATCCGTTACTAATGGCAACGTATACTTAAGTAAATTCGTACGACCAGGAGTATCAGTTAACACATCTCTGAATTCAGACAATACAAGCGAAACCTCTTTTGCTTTGTTTTCGCATAGCTCTGGATTCACATTGACATCTCTAAAACTTTCTTTTGATTTAGAAGGAGGTAGTACTATAATAAATTTATCTGTTTCAGAATCATTTTCCTCAATGATTGCGCAAGATCCACTCTGCTCCTCTAACACACTCCCAGCTGAAGCAATATCAACATTTCGAACAAAATATTTTGAGTTTTCCCTCTTTGACGACTCTATAGTCGTACTTGCCTACCTTTCCTACAATTTGATAAGGCCCTTGCCACTGCATAGTTAGCTTGTTACTGTCTGTAGGTAACAAAATTAGAACTTGGTCATCGACATTGAATTTTCGATCACGTGCCCTTGCGTCATAATATTTCCTGTATCTACTAGACGTCTTGGCAAGCTCGTTTTGAGCCAAATAACATGTTTCCTCAAGTCTTTCTTTCAAATCGATCACATACTGATAGGTAGTTTTAACTTCTTCCACCTCTATTTCACCCGTCCACAAATCTTTCAAGATACCCATTGGCCCTCCCATACAACAATTCAAATGGGGAGAATCCTAATGATTCTTGGGGGACCTCACGATAAGCAAACAGCAGGACGGGTAAAAATCGATCCCAATCACATGGTCTTTTAGCAGACATACGCCTTAACATTTTCTTCAACGTACCGTTAAATTTCTCAACCAAGCCCTTGCAAATTGGATGGTAAGGTGTAGTGGTTAGTTGTTTGATCTGCAATACCCGACTAATCTCCCTCATGAGATTGGAGGTAAACTGACTTCCCATGTTTGTCAGAATTTCTTTGGGAAACCCCACCCTAGTAAATATCTCGAGTAGAGCTTCGGCTACACGCTCTGTTTCAATACTAGGCAGAGCAACTGCCTCTGGGAACCTCGTAGCATAATCTACTAAAAGTCAATACATATCTATTCCCTCGATCTGACACTGGAGCTGACAGACCCACTAAATCGATAGCTACCCTATGAAACGGAGTGTCTATAAGTGGCATGCGTCCTAACGGTACTTTGGAGATTCTACCCTTCGAAACCGTTCTCTGGCATATATCACAAGACATACAAAACATTTTCACATCGTTTTGGATTACAGGCCAATAGAAATTGCTTGTGATCCTATCGTATGTTTTTTTGACACCTAGGTGACCAGACAATGGCGGTTCGTGGCCCACACTTAACACTTTGTTTCGAAACCTTTTAGGCATCACTACCTGACGAAATTCTTTGTCACCTCTTGACTTCGCCGACTTAAATTTACGAAACAATACATTATTTACTATCATAAACCTAACCTCATTTCCACCTCTCGTCATTTTGACATTACCAGTCTTTGCTATGTCATACAATTTGGCAAAACTAGGCTCGTCTTTCTGAGCCTGTATCAATTCTTCTCTTCTAATATCTAACTCCTCCGACTTTGCGGTTCTCAAAGGCTTGAAAAGTTTCTCCCTTTTTTGCTTTTGAGCTCGGGTCTCGACAGCACCACTTACAGAACCTGAATCCTTACCACTACTTTCAAATTGAGGGGGATTCCAATTCGGGTCTGGGTCCTGTGGTTCTCTGACACCATTAATATTTCCCAGAATTAAATCATATAACGGACTTTCCATCACTAGAGCCTCCGCTTCTCCCAAATAAAATGGCGTAATAACAGCAACTGATACGTCACGTACTGTACCATCAAGAAGAACACAACGTTTGTTTGCACCTGTGAACTTTGAAGGGTCAACGAATTTCCTCCGAGCTACAACCATAGTGCAACCTGTGTCCCTTAATACCGACACCTTTGACGACCCAATGTAACCCTCCCTCACAGGCATACATCCATAATTGGTTTCTACAGCACTTACTTTAGGCAGACCGTGTTTGACATGTCCTCCCCTACCAGTAATTCGGAGTCGGTTTGACAAGCGGCGCCCTTTCTTTTACCTCTGCCTTAGAGTCACTACCCTCTGACCCACTTCGCTACAATTATAACATTTCTTGTTCTTATTCCACTCCTTGCCCTTATCTACCTGCTGTTCAAACTGTAAATTGTGACTAGATTCTTGTTTTGAAGAACCTTTCTTGTCCCACTGTTTACCCCTGGCGTCGACATAACGATCAGCCCTATAAGCCATGTCTTTGACACTAACAGGTTGTCCCTCTTTAACAAATATATGAAGATCCTTAGGACACATATTATAAAATTGATCTTTAACCATGAAGTCTAGCATACCATCATAAGACTTATCGCTAAGGTCTACCCAGCGTTCCAAGTAACCTGTAAGTCTATCCACGAATTGAATATAGTTTTCCCATCCTTCAAGCTTTGAACCTCTAAACTTTCTACGAAAACCATCGGCATTCATATCAGAGATACAAAGTAACGCTTTCTTGAGGATGTAAATTCTTAGAATCACCATCGGACAATCTTGAATAAATATTAAGGGCTTTGCCCGTTAACAGGGCACTCAACAATATGGCCCATTCTGATCTTGCTTTCCTGCCGCGGTTGAATACCTCTCGAACCTTTTTAGGTATGAGTCAATATCGTCTGTTTTTTCGTTAAAACATGGTATCTCAGGCTTTTAGAACGGTGACATTTGCGGCGAGCCTACATCCATTTTTCCTGAGGACCGCGTCTTCACGTTTTCCTCTGCAATTTTTATGTTCTCGCTCCCTCTGTCTTTCGTCCCTTGTCTGTGCATCCAGATCCTTTGCAAAATCAATTAGCACCTGCCCTTTGAGGTCAAGGCTTTCTCCCATTTTGATATAATTTTGAAACTCTGCCATCTTAGGCAACTCTGTAGTAACGGATGACCCGATGGACACAAAATTAACACATAAGATCAATAAAATACGAACAGTAACAATCACCTCTTTCATCCCAGAACGAGCTCCCAGAACAATTAGAGTAGAACTTGCTCGTTAGCACACCCAGTTCGTTCGTCGCTTTCTATTGTTGACAAGAATGACACAGATTGCGACGTCGGACGGCTCGTTTGGCTCAGTTGAGGGCGTTCGCGGCCCGCAAAACGTCAGACGAAGTTTCTGATGCTTAGTGCTATTGGTGGCCCGACTATATGACCAGAAGATAAGTTTCCCGGACAGGCCCCCAAATGTCACGGGTAAGGTAAAACGAATCGACTGGACACCGTAGATACTCGGGTGGCGTGTGTCTTTACTTTGAGCTTTCCAATCTTTAACATATTCCGGCCTCGCAACACTCAAATAAGAAAGAAGAATACGACTAACTAGTTGCGTTCCCTCTACTGCAAAGTAAGGTTTGACTTAGTACACATAAGAAAATGAGACACTTACGGAATTCGGTCAGTTTCCGGCTTTATTACACGTATCGGTACGTCCTTTAAGATATCTGACAAGATATATATTACCACGAATTCATCAGCGGGGAACTGAAGTTGCCCCTACATATATTATAGTAAAATAGCAAAGTACTGCGGGCTATAACGTCGCCCAACGGACATCGTGTCCAACTGCAACAAGTAACTGCTGTGGTGCACCCAGCACCCTTGCACCAAGTATAGTACCAAACACGAATACCACGCCCTGACCTGCTTACCCGGCCTATTCATACCGACCCTTTACCTGCATTTTATGCAAATTTATCTAAACAAATTTAATTGATGCCTGTCGAGCAATCAGTGAATTAAACAAAGCATATACTAGAATGTCGAATGTTACTAATGCGAACTTCGTGAGCAAAACAGACAGCAAATGAATATTCATTAATTAGTTAATTTATCCAGCTGAACGATAGTTGTTAGACTTGCGTCAAGCATACTCGTGACAGTTGCTAGTAGCCTTAGTGTCACTGCTAGGCCTAAATCTTCCATACCTGTTTTTGTTGTCCAGCCTGCGAAGAAGAACCCATTCTTTGCAAATCTGCAACATTTTGAGCTGCTGTTTCTATGGCGATTGTCACATTTAAAGCTTTTTCAAACGTTAAATCAGCTCCTGAAAGGAGGCGTTTTTGGATGTTGTCGTTGTTTATCCCAAAAACTAAACTATCGCGAAGCATATCATCCAGCACTGTTTCAAAATTACAAGTATCGGCAAGAGATCTCAATTCACTTGGCAACAGGAAACGACTGTTGAACTTGCAACGTTTCACAATTACAGAGGGCTTTGGGCGGTAATGGTTTTTGTTCTTGTATGACTGTGCTCATGGTTTTTTAGGGGTGCATAGATTCGGGGTGTGGCTTGTAATTTGCAAGCGTCGGATCCTATAGAACTCAACAATATGCTTTTCTTCTGACTTTCGTCCTTGATCGCATTTGCGTCAAAAAAATGTCCCATTCGTTCCGCATATTGTGTCTACTCTTCCTCCCCTCTTTTAAACTCATACAACTGTCCAAAAACAGCGGCCATGTTAGAGAAAAATATGTCAATTTTGGAAGATTTTATCCGATCCTCGTCGCCAATGACGTATCCGCTGGTTTAACTCACTTAATTTACCAAACGAAACATGCAAAACAAAACACATGAGAACGGGCATATATTTATACGTCTTCATTCTAAACGAGTAAATGCCGAACTGATTGAAGTTGATACATAACCAGTGTATATACAAGTGTATATATGTTCAAGATTTGTCCACTTGTTTTTGACACTCATAATTGTTTGATGACTGGTGAAAGGGTCACAAACATCCACTTTGAATAGCAGAGAATTAGACAAATGTTGTAAGGCATGTGTCAGGAGTGCTCAGGTATTATATCAGAATAACTTACTGCTCTTCACCATTGTAAATAAGTTTCAATGGACAGTACACAGCAAAATGAGTACAACTTTTGCAAGTTTTACATGATATTCATGTATGATCTTTACTGCTGTTAGGTCCTGCAGATTTTGTTGTTTTATCAGACAATGCCTACAAACAACATCACACACTACTTTGGTTGGTTGTAGTTGTGTAGCCAGATGGGGGGTGGGGGAGGTGGGGGATGGGTGGTAGTGCACAATTCCCCTGCCAAAATGAATTAGCCAAATTAAAGCAAATAGCTATCATATATATGATATTGAATAGGTTAGTTGTTGTAAAACACATAGTGGTTTGCTTCTATATAAGGTTATACTCACTGTAGTAATCCTAAGCATAGCACAAGATTTCTCTGAACAAATTAACTTGATTGAATAATTGACACTTCTAGTATTTGAGTCCATTTGAGTCAATTAGAGAGATGAGAAACCTGCATATACAGTAGCTACTGACATATACTATTACATTTGTAAATGTTTGATATCTTTAATGTATTTTGGGCCATAGCCTCTGGGAGCATGCCTAGTCACTTGCCCCAAATTTTCTTCAAAGTGGCTAACATTTCATAACACACGCAAGCAAAATGGTATTCACATGTGTAGTTAAAATGTTAAACTGTTTTTAATCTAAGACTCCATACCAAAACAAAGATTTCTCAATGGGAAGCGCCCAGCCCGCTGCCCTGTCAACCTCTCCCAGAATGAACATCATCAAATTTGACAGTGGGCCGAGCCTATGTTGTGTATTGAAATTTATATCAATGCAATATATTCCCTGACTGTTGATTATTCATTTTTGGCAGGAAAAACCAGAGCGAGTGAACATATTTGTAGAACATGGTAAAAAAACCAAGACAAGTCCTTGGGTTCCTTTTCTAAATCTTCTGAACAGAGAAGATAAATTTGCTGTTAATCAGGTAAGTCTTGTTTATTCATGATAACAAATGATTTAGTTATTCAGCAGTTTCTGAACAGTTTCTCCTATTTGAAACTGACCTGTATATCATGAACATAAACAGCAATACATTTTGGTTGATGGTAAAAGTTGCTGGTGTTTTGCAATGTGTCTTTTAGCTGGTAAATCAATTTTGACAGTTTAAAATATTAGAAATGTTTGAAATTCTGTATCATTGATCTTTCTGCTAAAATTCAGCTGAGAAGGCATAATATTTGCAGGACTAATGTCCTACTATGTGAAAGGAATATTCCATAAACTACTGTATGTATGAAAAATGGTTTGGTGAATTTTGTCTAGTTTATACTGTACTGTATAACAACCAATGTTGGTAGTTGTCTCATATTGTCCCAAAATTGGTTCAAAGTGATGTAATAAATCCATATAACAACAGAATATATTCTTTATTTTATTTTTCTCCACTCTGGTTTCACTTGGATTGGGTAACAAATGTATTATTTGCTCAGAGGTGCCAAGCTAAAAATACCAGTAAATTGACATGTTCATAAAATGATACAACACATCTTAATTACTTACCAAAATAAATGCAAATTTACCTCCAGACTGGATTTTGAAAAGGCTGAATTATTTTCATGAACATTAATTAATTGAAGTTCATAATATGGTTTGAGTCTGTTATTTTGGAGAAAGCTTTGCAATGTATCAGTTTGTACAGTTTGTACAGTTTGTACAGTTTGTACAGTATCTATCCACTTCCATTGTAAAGGCTGTGTCCCATCGATCAATTCAGGGAATATTAATTTAGTGATCTTCAGTGAAGTTTACACATAATGTAGGTCATTAGCTGATATGATGTCAAGCATGTTCCTCAACATGTTCAGTTCTCCACCTAGAGATGTGTTTTAGCTGAAAGTTTGTGGAAATGGTTGATACTTATGAGGTACAGTACCAGTTTGCAACTTGCACATGGTAAGAGGTTATAATGCATCCAAACAGTTTTCAAACCTACCTTCTTTGTAATGCTGAAGGTTGAGCTAAGTTAGTAATAATCATGAGTTGGTACAGTAGTGGATTATGAGAAAGTTCACAGGAATAGAATATGAAAGGTCATATGAAGCTTTTAGTGAAAGTAATTTTAATGGTATTCGCTGTACTGTAGGTATAATGCATTAGCTATTAGTTATTAGGTAAGAAGGATATAAACTGTTATATTTCCTAGAGTTGTTCAGTTTCCAGCTCCCTTGGCTTAAAGAATTCAGTTTGTGAAGTGGTGCCATAGGCAATTGTATAGGTCATCTTGAGCATGGACAACATGGTGACAACATGTAATTGGTTTGCAGCCTCAAGCCTAGCTCTCATTATCTTATTTGTAGGTTGGGCCTGAGAAGTATGGATAGCGAAAAGTGCAAAATTCATTAACAACATCATGCGAAAGGTGGCAAAATTTTTTAACATCCTGCATTACAGCAACAACTGTGTAAAATTTGTTAACAAAGTCCTGATTTGGAGGATCGACCACGTAAATATCGTGCAATGAGGCCTTCAGAAAGTACCTTTTTTTGATACGTTTAAGAGTTTGCCCTTTTCACAGGATGTTGTTAACAATTGTTTCCCATTTTTGCGTTCCATAAAGAAGGGGTTGTAACTATAACCGAAATGTAAGTCCAACACATGCTCAATACTTATTTCACAGATCTACTTTCAGCCACAAATAGTAGTAAAGGAATGTCTTCTGCAGAAGAAGTTTGACTCAAATGACCTAGACATATGAGTGTATTCCATGGCAGTTATGTTTTTCTATTAGTCACTTATGACAAATGTTCAGTTCATATGATGTGGATCAGGGGGTTCATTCCAGTTGCAAGAATAGTACTTAATAGGCTATAGGCAATAGTCAGGCTTTGATCATAATGAAGAAAGACTAGTTTTACTGTATATCAGTCAATATTTCAATAACATTAATAAGAAATAGCAATTTAAGTATTGACCCTTGTAAGTAATGGATCTTTATTTATGTTTTTGTTTAGGCCAGTAGAATAGTCACGAAGCTAGCCTGCTATGGGAAGGAGAGGATGGGTGCCAGTGATCTCAGGTTTTACTTTGGATGGATGAGAACACAGTTTACTACATCTGGTAATGAGTATGTACAGACAGTGGCGGAGTGCCTGCAACAACTGCTGAGATTAAATGAATATCGAGAGGCCTACATGGAAAATGAGGGTATGAGTGTGTAAGTAGAAATTATGTCTGAATTTCTTTTGTGATCTGCCATCGGTTACAAATAGTAAACTACTAAAGTTCACAAACTTGTACTATCAAGTAGACTTATTGCATACAACTGTTCTTCCTTGGCAAAGTGGACAGTGGCAATGTATTATGCGCTGCCCTATAGAATGACTCACACAGTTAACAGATTGTCTCACTACAGGTATGTGTTTCTATGATGGTTATATAACAGCTACAGCACTTATTATTGTCCTGTTATGTTTAGCCCAATTGGATTAGCCAATGGAGCTAATGTCATAGCAAAGTGTATATCTGTTGAAATTCTGTTGCTCTCAGATCAATGGCTCAGTCCTGATGAAAATTGTCCAAGTTGTTGGCCATGTCAGGGGATTTCTGAAAATTTACACAAAGTATTTCAAAGGTCATTTGGGGGTCAAGGCCAGTCCAAACAAGAACTCCTTTAAATTGTTTGTAGGGTTTTAATGTGATCTGGATGAAACTTTGTGGCAGTGGTGGGTTGGTAAATGGGCCAAAATCTGTAAAGGAATAAAGAGTCAAAGGTCGTTTCAGATATTAATTAACTGAAATGTGAAATGATTTTCAAAATAAATCTGCATTTTGCATAAATCTCATTTGACCAAAGTTATCAACAATAATCTGTGGACAGTGGGTTTATTCTCATGTAAAGGTGTTCTTTGTATATCCAACAAGTTCGGTGAAAACAAGCAGAATGTTAAAAAATAGAAACATGTATACAAGCCAAAATACCCATGTAAATTGGACACCACTTCAATATCATCTGGTGTTAAAAATAAGTACCTCATGTAATTTCCTTTGAAACAGCGTGAATAACATTCTTAATCCACCAAGTTTATATTAATGAAGATGTGAAAAATGGCACAATATATTATAGAACAAGATTCCCCTTCAAATTGTTTTCATAAATAGTATAAAATCAGGTTATTTATTGCTTTCAAATTCCTAGAAACTCACAATTCTGACATTGTTCTATGTAAACATTAATAGTCTGTTTTTATTAACCTAAATATGCTAAGTTTGTCATATAGTATCTTAACTATTGATTAACAGTCCAAATTGTACCAAGTAACAGGATGCCATTTCAGATAAAATACACATACAGTACAGGTATGTGTTGTTGTAAACCAGTCTCAGCATAATTGTGCTATTGTCATACATTGAGCTACATTGTTCTACTTGATTCTGTACAAAAGCAATTTATGGTGGTGGTCTCTGTGTGTGTGTGTAACTTGGTTCAAAACATACCCCTCAGGTACAGTATATAGAACCAGCTAAGTGAGTTACAAGTACCCTAAATATATAAGTATCTGG
This sequence comes from Apostichopus californicus, assembly GCA_020650975.1. Taxonomy (NCBI): domain Eukaryota; kingdom Metazoa; phylum Echinodermata; class Holothuroidea; order Aspidochirotida; family Stichopodidae; genus Apostichopus; species Apostichopus californicus. The sequence goes on from JAIPMN010019276.1 coordinate 20,804, forward strand.
TTACTGTCAAGTAAAGCTTGGAGGAGTTTCATCTTAGTGTGTACAAGAACCTTGTTGAGGTTTAGGTCAACAGAAGTTAAACATACAGTAACTCCAAAAGTGACGTTGCATGAACATACTATAAGTTCACAGTGGTCCACAAACCTTCTTAACGTTGGTCAACGCTTTCAAATTTGTGTACAGTGTTATGTTTTTAATAGTTTGTATACAAAATGTGGGAAGGAATTACCAAGATTGTTGGCTTGGTTAGAATGTGTCACATAAAGTGTTTTTTACGTGACCCGCCATGCGGGATACAAAACGTCACGGCCAAACGGCACTACCGAACCACCCCATTACAAACGAAACTCTGGTCAAGCGAGCCAAAAAAGTACATACGCCCACCGACCTGCAGAGACAAAACGCCCAACCACCCACTGAATCATTCAAAAAACTACAAAAGGATGACCAGCACGCAGCGAAACAAAACACCCCTCCCCAGCACACCACCGTCCAAAAAAGGCAGCCCCAGATAAACGGCGAAAATCGCCTTCAACCTGAAGGCGAATGTCAGACTTCACCGCCTCCAGGACTGCCTGCCAACTGGCAAATTTCCCCCCAAAAACCACATTGCATCTATTCCTCCAAACAAGTTTTTTCACAACAGAACAAACACAAATAATACGCTGCAACACAGCAACAGAACAAACTGGAGGATCTAACCCATATAAAACAAAGCCCTGTCCTACCGACCAGGAACGGTCTCCCGTGAAACGCTCGGTCCAGGTCTGAAACCACTCCCACAAGCTTAAAACAACAGAACAATGCCAAAAAACATGGGCAGTACTCTCTAAGCTGTCACAGCCGGTCCTCGGGCACAGTCCATCACCCAATCGCCAATGATACCTTTTCAGATTGGTCCCCAAGGCACCATGTGCAATTCTCCATGCAAGATCACGGAGCCTGCAACCATTCAGCCTTGAATACACCGAACGCCATACTTCGGCAGGATGACGTCCCTGTACAAAAATTGCATTCAAAGCCCTATCCCGCAAGGAACTGTGAACGAGGGCCGGCTGTGACAGGTCAACAGGGGGCAACTCAATCAGAGCGGAGCAAATGACACCAGCACCCTGCTTGGAGTACTACTATGAGGTTCTCTGTTGCTAAACAGCGTTGGGACCCATCGACGCAGGTGCAACCCGCCCCAAAAACGTACAAAATATGAACAAGGCAACCCTGGGTCAGTTACCGCTACAAACAACTGCTTAAATAACAAAAAGGTCAATTTACATCCCAGATGAACCACCCCTATTCCCCCTTTCTCTAGTTTTTGGTACATGACCGCCCTTCTGACAAGCTCTGTACCACCCGACCAAATAAATGAAAATATCGCTCTCTCCAACCGCACCAGGACGCAACGCGGAATTGGATACACCGCGCCCGGGTACCACAAGATGGGCGAAACAAAACGATTAATTACGGTGACTTTCCCCAAGATCGAAAGCCAGCGGGTGCCAAATGTTTTGAGCCTGCTCTCAAATACCTCAGCCCTCTCGTTCCAGGTGACATCACAAGATGCATCGTAGCCGAACCATATACCATTAATTTTGATATTCTGATCCGACCACAATGCACCGAATGGTAAGTCTCTGTATCTCCAGCTACCAAGGCGAAGGCCCTTTGTCTTTTCCGGATTCAACTTCGCCCCGGTAGCTCTCTCAAAGATAGATAAATCCTGCGAGAGGGCACGAAAGGAGCCCAGACTCGAAACAACACATGTGACGTCATCTGCATATTGAACGCATTTCACTTTGGCACCCCCTGGCACAACGAATGCAACAAGTCTGGAGTCCCTCTCCAAAAGACGAGAGAGGGACTCGCTAAACAAAACATAAAGTAATGGAGACAGAGGGCACCCCTGGCGCACCCCCCTCTCTACGTTAAAGTGGTCCTGCCATGCCATCCAAAATATTTGAGTTAGATGAAAAAATGGGTATATTGTATGCACTTTTTCAATATTTCAATTTAAAATCTCTGGAAAATAATTGGCCTCGCCACAAAAATGAGCTTTAAAGTTCGTACTTTTTACCACGCTCTAAGAAAAAACTCACGCACTTGGTGACGTCACATGTGTTCTGCTACGTCATATCGTGAAGCTACGATGGTCATGAACCAAATGCGGAAGTCGTGTTACACACAATTTGTATACACAATGGTGTCCGTTAGTG
>JAIPMN010019277.1:0-12332 GCA_020650975.1 Apostichopus californicus
TCACTTCATTCACGAAGAATTGGAACAGAGTGGGGTCCCCTCGTGTGAATTAAACTTCATCTTGGAAATGTAGTAATCGACGGAGTCCAGTATGAAAATAAACTCATCGAGGCTGTTCAACATTAGAGCCTGTTGGTTTGATTGTCCGGGGGTCGGTGGCGGTATCTATGGAACAATTGAAATATTAATGGGTTTATCTATATAGGCTACGAGGCTGTATGACATCATGTGTATAGCAGAAATTTCTTTATGAGCAACATATTAGGATTTAACGGTGGTGGTGGTGGGAGGGGGGGGGGGTTACAAAATAAGAGAGACAGTTTTTGATGTGACTTTGATTTGTGGGGGTTAATTAAATTTGTTTAAACGACGTACATCAACCAAAATCATTATAAAAATGGTACTTTTGAATAGCAAGGAGAGGTACTTTTCAAGAAAAAATGCGTCATGTAATCTATTATCATTTTAAAAATGAGAATGCGATGAAAGAGAGACAGGGGGAGGACGGGGGTGAGGGGGGGGGTTGCAAGTTCTATTGACCTTTGATCCATTTTATTCACACGTATTGAGAACTATCTTTCATTACATGAAACTCATTCGTTGTAACGTAACTGATCAGCCTAAGGGTCATATTTCTTCCCGCTAAAAAGGCAAAGGTTGTACCTTAAACACATGTTATGCTAAATTACTGTCCATCTACCCCCTACCGTCCGGGTTATGAATTTGTGCCCTTCTTCGGTGGTGGTGTCTCCCCGAGGTTCTCGTGGGTACGGTGAATTCGTTTCCAAAACACTTACCCTACAATTACTGACAATGTAACTGTTGTGAGTGATTCTGGATGAATCACACGGACATTCGTCCTGCATCTCCCGAAGCTGTGTGTAGAGAGAGAGAACATAGGTAATTATTATTAAAAAACTAGTATGATGAAAAGAAAATATTAATTTGACAATTTATCAGTTGTAGTAAAAACCCATATATCACACACAATTTTAAGGGCGTGATCATATACATAAAGCAACACGCGTCTTTGGTAACTCATGAACCATTGAACTTGTCTCATCTTGAAAAGAACTCATTTGATTTGAAGTTACATTCCTCACTAGCCTCTTTTAATTACGTTACTTTAGTGAATCTGTTTAATCTGACAAGAAAAGAGATATAAAAGGATATGTTATTTACATTTCCTACCACAAACATGTTCATACTTGAATGCAAACCGTTTCTTTAGCTATTCTTTCAAGCCGACATTTTCTTGTGCTTTTTTCCCCTGAAAAGTCGGTTTCCAACCATATATATTTCTTCGTGTTTCCATCACTGTATTTGGATTAGATTAATTACTGTAATATGTAACACCTATCATTAGTAATAGCAATGACATGTAATAACACATCTCATAATTGCAATATGTAGTAACGAAAATACTGTAATGTGTAATACCTCATTATTAATAACAATGACGGGTATTAACTGTGTTACATCTCATAATTGCAATCTGCAGTATCGCTATTCCATCTATAATACCTCATTAGAATAACAATGACATGTGACAACTGTGTTAGATCTCATAATTGCAATCTGCAGTATCGCTATGCCTTTCATCTATAATATCTCATTAGAATGACAATGACATGTAATAACACATCTCATAATTGCAACATGCAGTATCGCTATTCCTTTAATCTATAATACCTCATTAGTAATAACAATGACATGTAATAACACATCTCATAATTGCAATCTGCATATCGCTATTCCTTTAATCAATAATACCTCATTAGTAATAACAATGACACGTAATTACACATCTCATAATTTCAATCTGTAGTATCGCTATTCCTTTAATCTATGATACATCATTAGTAATAACAATGACATGTAATAACACATCTCATAATTGCAATCTGCATATCGCTATTCCTTTAATCAATAATACCTCATTAGTAATAACAATGACACGTAATTACACATCTCATAATTTCAATCTGTAGTATCGCTATTCCTTTAATCTATGATACATCATTAGTAAAAACAATGACATGTAATAACACATCTCATAATTGCAATCTGCATATCGCTATTCCTTTAATCAATAATATCTCATTAGAATAACAATGACATGTAATAACTTAAAACCATTAGGTCGTACCACACAAAACTCAGCAGGAAAATAAAAATAAGGACACATTGTCCTAAATGTCATTATAATGTGCTCTGTTGTTTAAGTAGAATTAGCATAATACACTCGGTTGAGTTCTTAACATTGACGCACCGGATGTAGCAACATTTATGTTTCCTAATTTTCAGCTGAATATCTTGAAAACCGGAAATAGCTATGGGAACATTTACTGGATCTTTCCATGACATGTAACAATTGTTGATTTATCGGACTCAGACGAAGTAATCCATTATGTACTGCAATTTGATTATTTCTGCTGATGTAATGAAACAACGTTCGATATGACAACTATACCTGGTTTCCTTCAATTTACCGATCTGAATGCGGAACAAATAAGTACTTTTCCTTTAAGACATGATTATTGAAGTAATTTCAAAATCTACAATATGTACAAATAGATTGTTTTTTTTTACAACTTAATAAGGTAACAAACACTTACCAATAGTAAGAGCATGAATTTTATTTTTGGTTCTTTATATCATCCAATCATTTCTCTCTCCACCCCCCCTTCTCTCTCCACCCACCCCTCTCTCCACCCACCTCTCTCTCCACCTCTTCCTCTCTCTCTCAAACTATTCTTGTAAATGTTAGAAACTGACGTAATACTTACGCATCCCATAATGTTATCAAAAGTGGAATTGGTGGACCACACCAAAGACACAATATCAGATCCGTAATTCTCACTGATAAGTTGAAACCACTTCAGCAGAGATGGGAATTGACCAATCCGAGAAGCGATCATGACACCTGGAGTATCCTGATAAGAAATTAGAAATAGACCGGCTGGAGCAAGCACAGACTTCGAAAGACAAGTTGGGGCTTAGGAAACAATTTTTGCACGCTTTATCCTACAAGCTATGAAAATGAAAAAACACTATTCTTATCCCATATTTTCCCAAGCCCCTTCATATTTATCTGGGTCTTCTAATTGACTCTGGCCTCCGTGGCTGTAATTCCCTGTATCTCTACACCCTACCCACCTCAACCCGACCCGCACTCCCCCCCCCCCCACCCGATTCAGGTATTACTCAAAAATCATTCATAGTCTAGTTGTTCGTCATAATTTTGAAGGAACAACTTTTAACAACTTAAATGTTATCCCTTATACACATTGAGGAAAGTTTCGATCGTTAGCGGACGAAAGCAAAATTGTCACCCGCTAAAAGTAGTACTTGGTTACGAATCTCACCAACTCGTAGTTGTAACAATTCGTCGCAAGCCTTCGTTCACGGATATCGGTGGGTTGGGCCTGTAAGTGAACAATAATACGAGCGATGTTATCAGATATAATGCTGCTGCAGCCTATTAAACATCAAGCTAAAATGGTCGTATTGTATGGAACGCGAAAAGGGAAAACTTATTTCGTTGCTAAGTTTAACGTAAGTTTAGACAACGACGTAAGTTTAGACAACGGAATTTTAGACATCAACGTGAGTTTGAGCAACAGCATGGTAAAACAGCAGAAACAACTTTAGTTTAGACAGCAACAAACTTAGTTTAGACAACGAAATATGGTTTCCCTTTTCGCGTTCCATAGTATTGAAAGACGCTTGTTTAACACAATCATTCTCTGGCCGTATTTACTTAATTAAGTCATTGTGCATCATTGTGCCTAGAAAATATATTATCACCAAATCGTGGTCTGTAAATGATTTCAAATATTGATTCATTTATTCAGTGGTTCAGCAATCCACTTGGCAAAATCGCGAAAGGGCCTTTGAATCTATAACCAATTTTTTCTTCGAGTTTAGTACATATCCTTAAATGTTGGATCCATGGATGTGATTAAATCATATCATGTCAATCTCCAATTAAGGATTTATATTATATTATTACTGAATGGCTTCATAAGTCACTCTCTTATTAACTAACGGCTTCATCAGAAACTCTCTAATTAAGGAATGGTTTCACTAGTCACTCCCTAAATAAGGAATGTTGTCATTACTCACTATTTAATTAACTAATGGTTTCAATAGTCGCTCTCTAATAAAGAAATGGTTTCATTAGTCACTCTCTAATTAATAAATGGTTTCATTAGTCACTCTCTAATTAAGGAATGGTTCCATTAGTCACTCTCTAATTAACAAATGGTTTTCATTAGTCACTCTCTAATTAATAAATGGTTTAATTAGTCACTCTCTAATTAAGGAATGGTTCCATTAGTCACTCTCTAATTAACAAATGGTTTTCATTAGTCACTCTCTAATAAACAAATGGTGTCATTAGTCACTCTTTAATTAACAAATGGTTTCATTAGTCACTCTCTAATGAACAAATGGTTTCATTAGTCACTCTCTAATTAACAAATGAATGTCATTAGTCACTCTTTAATTAACAAATGGTTTCATTAGTCACTCTCTAATTAACAAATGGTTTCATTAGTCACTCTCTAATTAACAAATGAATGTCATTAGTCACTCTTTAATTAACAAATGGTTTCATTAGTCAGTCACTAATTAATAAATGGTTTCACAATGATTAGTGACTCTCTCATTAACACATGGTTTCATTAGTCACTCTATAATAGACACATGGTTTCATTAGTCACTCTATAATAGACACATGGTTTCATTAGTCACTCTTTAATTAACAAATTGTTTCACTAGTCACTCTCTAATTAACAAATGGTTTCATTTTCACTCTCTAATTAACAAATGGTTTCATTAGTCACTCTAATTAACAAATGGTTTCATTAGTCACTCTCTTATTAACAAATGGTGTCATTAGTCACTCTCTAATTAACGTATGGTTTCATTAACCACTCCCTAATTAACTAATGGTTTCATTAGTCACTCTGTAATAAACAAATGGTTTCATAAGTCACTATCTATTTTCATTAGTCATTCTCTAATTAACAAATGAATGTCATTAGTCACTCTTTAATTAACAAATGGTTTCATTAGTCAGTCACTAATTAATAAATGGTTTCACAATGATTAGTAACTCTCTAATTAACAAATGGTTTCATTAGTGACTCTCTCATTAATAAATGGTGTCATTAGTCTGTCACTAAGTTCTTTTGTGAGAGAAGTTACGAGGACGTGTCTCATTTTGAATAAATACAAGGCCAAAAAGAACAATTATTTACACACAAAAATTCGAATAAAAGATACATAAATATATTTTGCTTCCCTCTTCATATTACTTCTCAAACAAACATCCATCCAGTTTGCCAGTTTATACATTAATCGATTCTGTAATTTACAAATTAATGAATTATGTTTATGTCTATTGCTTTTCAAGTAATAATTTTTTTGTTTTGAATGTACACGCTACAGAAAGCAAACTGGCAAGCATATTATGAAGTGTTGTTAACTTACAATGGTGTCTCTGAGTGCCTGCACAGCGTCCGTAAACCCGATTCCATCCGAACATGCTTCGGGCATGTAACAGACGTTTCTCTCCGAGCGTTTGTAGTTATAACCCCTGTCGTCCTCCATTGCTTTCGACCAGAACCCATCCATGTATTTGTTATAGATAGTGTGGGTTCGCTGAGGGTGTTCCTTGATCAATCCCTTATCGGTTGGAACTTTTTCTTCTGCCAACTTCATGTTGTTGCCCGCTACTTTGGAAGCCAACATCCATCGAACGCCATCGCTGCTGATGGGCTTCCAGAACACTTTTTGAGTAAAGACCCCGCCAACATGCAGGATACAGAACACGTACAGAGCAACTCGAGTAATGTCGGCTCGTTTCATTGTAGCCTGCGGTATCATGATGTATCGATCGCTCTTATTTTTAACAGTCTGCTATCTCAAAATTGAAACTTACCCATTTAAAAGGATGAAAATCGTTTTATATAATGTCAGACAATTTCGTGAAATATTACCGTCAGCAAACCTGTGTATACCTGGAGCATGGTCTCTCATGAATATACCATGAAGCTAAATATTGGAGAATGATGTTATCTCACAATTCTGTTAGTCGAATAACTTTGCATTGAGTCTTTGACTAGAGGCAAAATCAGTAGATCAACCGAAAGCGACAAATGATATCCGGGTCGATAATATTAAATATTGATATCGTTCCGTTATAGTTTTAAAAACCAAAAAGTTAAGAAGAGGTTTCATCGTTCATGATGTTTTCCGACAAATAAAGAATGACGCAAATGAAATAAAACTTTAATTTCCAAAACCACGCAAATGAACTCTGTGTAAAAGCAAGGCTATACGATTGGCTTAATATCCATATAAAGTATATGCTAATTGATCTTACAATTTGCATATCTCTATTGTTGCCTAACCGATCTTCTCAAATGTCATCGAATCAAATGTGAAAACGATGTTAAAACTTATACTCTGAGAAAAACAAGAAAGAGAGATAAAAGTATAATAGTGAATTAAATATAATAAAACTCGACTATTCATCACATACAAATACAGGAATATCGATATTTGTAAAGCAATTAAGTAGATTCTCCAAATTAACGATCTTAATTGTTTTTAGCCTGAGAAGGGTCAGAGTAGTCACTGTTGTTATATACAATGAACAAAGGAAAAGCAATCTTTCTATTACATAAATACCAGGCTCAGCATGTCAGAGAGAATGGCTTCTAACAGCTTTGATTTTTGAAATATTAATATGTTTTTCCTACTCGGAGGTCACAAGAATAGCCACAAGAATTTTCGTCAAATTGTCGAATTTTGTTAAACAATATGCCTCCCACGCCCTGGCTCCTCTTCACCTTACTCAACATATTAAACAACAACAAATTCTTTCTGGCGTTCTTGCTTTCACCAAATAAACGGACACCGGGGTCAGACTGACGAAGCGAGAAGGTCCCTCTCACCAAGTCCCCCCCCCCCCCACCATCTCTCCCAACCCTTAAAACAATCAACTTTCCTTCTTCAAGTTCAGGGAATATTCGAATTCTGATCTCATTCTCTGCTAGAATAGCTTTGACTTGTTGTACTGTAGTCAAGATTGGCAATAGCATAGTCGAGAAATTAACCGTAGTCGACAACGAGTCATAGGATTATATCAATTCACCCCAGTCAAGGCATCCCCTTTTTGGCAATACGAAAGTCTAAAACGGTCTTATGTGAAGCTAACTTCAAACCTGGAGGAACAACGTACAGTTAAAGTTTTAGTGATCGGAGGAGGATATAAGTGATTATTTGATATCATAATGTAAATCCTGAGGCTCGACAGACAAAAGGAAACTATGGATACATAGGATTAGTTCATGTCCCTAATTCGTCAGATTATTCACAATAATGGTAAGTTTTAGGAGGAACAGTTGAAAATGGTCATCTCACTTGGCTATGAACATCGAAACTTAGTTACCATCACAGAGACGGTTTAACTCACAAACCGCAGAAAAGGATTTGGTTAAAGAATTGAATAAACATTTCAGGGGTTTTTGTAGGACGGTCAAAGAGATGCATCAATCAGTACCAGTTAGCAAGTTACTGATTGGTTTGGCCTGTTCGCTAAAGAGAGAGAACGTGAAGTGAGGTCGGTGCTCATGATGTAGGGGGAGCAGGGAATACGGGGTTCGTTTGGAAGGCGGGGTTAGGGTAGTAGATGTTACGATGGACGGGGAAGGGGGAAGGGGGAGGCGGAGTAGGGGAGAAGGTTAGGAGACACAAAGAGGGGTGAGCAAGGGAACAAGAGATACGCTATAAATAAAACATATTTCATTCATTTAATTGAAACAGGTGCTCAAGGAGTAGTTATATTATGCTTTCATCTGATAATATATAAATCACAATATTTGCTATATTTAAATTGGTATATTTATTAAATTACATGGAGGATTTTGAAAGGAAGGAAATGCAAACTAAACAATACACATGCATGTAGCGATAAATTGAAGATTGAAATTGAAGTTTTAATAAATATAAATATATTGATATTTGATCATGTCTTTGCAATTATTTGTTTCTGATAGACAAATTGCTTGTCAATTACAATTTTTATTAATTTATAAATAATTTTGTTTATGATATCAAATTAATTTGCTTAAGCTCGAGTGATTCGAGTGCCGATAAAATAACACCCCGTCGTCATAGTTACTTATATGAACATATATGTAAGCTAACTATAGTCCTAAATAATCATGTAAGTTTCTTTTCAAAAGCATTGAACTATTATGTGGTAGAAGATTAACTCATATGTCACTCCATTTACAGTAAGACGCTAGCTATCAACTACAACACATATTTAGATATATATAAGTTAGATAAATATGCCACTTCGGAATATAGAGAGGATACAATCGTTAATTAGAACTGCATTTGCCAGCAAATACGCAGTATTATAGTGCGCGTGGAGTGATTGCAGTATTAGGAAGAACTTTTCGGCTGTACATGGTGTTAGGTTTGTGCGGACAACAAACCTTTGTAGGTACCTACAAAGTGATGGCGCTTGTGAGCGCCGTGACAGGCAGGCTCAGAATAAGTTGGCTACGCAGCTAGCCTATGAAATTGCAACTATACAGAGACTATATATCTTTTAAGTTTCAACGTTCAGTCATGTAGGTATCGTTCACTTGGCCAGTAATGTCCATATTGTAGCGCGCACGCGCACTACAATAAACATGTTAGCTTTCTTCGCAACGAGTCGTCTGCGGATGACTCATGTTGAATGCCACGTTGTATCAATGTCATATACTAGTCTCGACACCACAATGATCACTACAACGGCATTGCTATAGCCTACATACACTTTACTCAAATTGAGTTAGAACAGACGCCATTGTTGATTCAGGTATATAAATAAATGAGGTATATAAATAAAGCCTATACATGATTTTAAATCTTTAAAGTTCATGAACCCAACATTTCTCAGCCATGGGCAACTAACTTACACTCATTGAATAGGCCTAGTTTGAAGCAGCTGATCAGGGAATAGTCAGACTAAGACCAAAAATGATTATTCATAGAAGAGAAATTAGTAACAATATCTAAAACCTGAAAACGAGAAAGAATAACCCCCTCACGGAACACTCGAAACCTCGCCAAAATGTTCGCGACGAACAAGATAACACAGCATGCATGGAGTAGTGTGTAGCGTGATAGTTGAAATGTTTAGTCTGAGATTCACGAAATTCCACGAATATGTTCTCCCAAAGAATACTATCAAATTACGTAATGTTTAGTAAGGTAAAACACTCGTCGTATCATCTTAAACAATGAAAAGAGAATCCATCAAAATATTTGGGCTGAATCTATTACTCATGAAAGCGAAACAGGTGACAAAATAAATCCTAACCAGTAGCCTAACGTATGTCGCTCACAGATCAAATAATGATATGCAGTGTTGACCCCCCATGGAGATTGGAATCACGAACAACAACCGAAAGGCAAGCATGCTATCCAGCCTACAGAAATCTGAACAAATCAATAAAGTAGAAAAACAGTGGACGGATCCTGGTGTTACCAGCTATAGTTACAACAAACCCTGCCTAACTTGGATTATCGGTGTATTTTGGACGGCAGAAAATAGTGGTAAGTTAATTTTATTCTTGTATTTTTGGTTACGTTCTATTTGGTATTTACCATATATAGTTAACAGTGCATGCCACTTTGTAGATATTTTATGTGTATGGTTTCGCCATGCATCTTCTTCTTCCCTTTGTATCGTCAATGTCTTTACGTCGTTTCAATTCTCTTTTGTTCATTCTTCGTTTTTTATGTTACGGGTTTTATTATTACGTTCTTGTTTCTTTTGTCTTTGTCTATTGTTTCTTTGTCTTTGTCTCCTCTTTGCTTCTTTCTTATCTTGTTTCTTTTGTGTCTTCTTCTCCAACCTCTCTCTTTTATTTCTGGCTTTTAATTCCTTGGCTCGTTTAGCTCTCATTTTTTTACAGTATTGTTTGAAGTCATCGATATCGTTGTCATCCAAGGAATTACCTATATACTTGCTAAACATGAGCTCAATGGCGCCAGACCATTCCTCTATAGCAGTCGAATAAAAGGAAGTTGGGTCACATCCACTCGCCTGAAAATATAGACAATCATTATCTGATTATAATACATTTATATATGAAACAATAATAGGAGAATCCATTGTTAAACTTCAGCTTAGTTGAAAGGATGGATGACAATATCAGTATGGTAAAAGTGGGTGAAAATCGTCATTAAGGTAAAGGTGGATGGAAACTTTACTTAGGTAAATGTTGGTGAAAGCATCAGTAAGGTAAACGTTGATGAAATCATCAGTTAGGTACGCATGGAAACACTATCCGAGTTTGTGATTAAACCAATTGGATGAAATCCTTATATACGATTTAAATAGTAGCTTAATATACATGATATTTACCTCGGTGACAACCAGCCTGCTGTTAGATGGTGGAATATCGCAATTAACCGTCCCTACCTGTACAAAATGTAGAGAAAAAAACTGTTATTCTCTTATGACGTTTAATTGAACTTTTGCCTCTTTACATATGGAAAAATAATAACATCTTACACAGAATGGCATAGAGTACAAACACGTTATAAAGAGGATCTGTAAAATAGTGATTCACGTAAGTCCTTTCCAAAATAACCGTATCAGCTGTGTATGAATACACAGGGCCAAGCCATGAACCTGTCCAATTAAACCAGGGAGGTGTTAGAAATAAAAAAAAAAACAACGAAGGTATGGAGCTTAATTGAAGCTATGAGTTGTTTCCTGTAGTGATTTTAGTATACTGTTTCGACCAATTGGTATACATTAGCATTAACATTGCATCACTACGAATTATGGACTCTCTCGGCGTGTGCTATAGCTAATGTTAACTTGAGCTGTTACATACCAATTATGTACCCCGCCCTTCTTATTTACCCCCACCCCTCTTACCCCCCATATAACTATTGTACTACCATCCGTCATAGTTTTTTTCCAAATACATTTTGAAGATGACGCGACGAGGGTGTAGCAGTTAATAGCACCATTTTGATAACATATTCTGTTGCATTACTTTTCACTCCTCCAATTGTTCTAAAACAGGTAGACAATGATACATTTATTCATATAGTCCTTTTTAATGATGACCACAAGACTCGTAAAACACTGTGACTATATGGTTCTGCAGATTTGACATCTTCTCAATTGTGAAAGATTTAGCATCCCTTGGGGAAAGGTTAACTAAACTTGGCTTAAAGAGGCAACGAATAGGCCTGTCAATCACACCAACTCTCCAGAACATCATATTGAGAGTGAGTTACATCCGCAGACTGAGAGCATTGCTTCTCCCTCTCTATAACACCTCTCTGATCAAACCAACCAACGTTTAATGCGGTGATTTGTTCGAAGGAACGGGGAAACAGTGCTCAAAAGGGAACGAATATAAAATATCACGTAGGTTTCTCTGTGGAATGGGTTGGGTGGGTGGGGAGGATGTGGGGGGGGGGGTGGGGGAGAAAGGGAGGGTTGAGTGGAAGGGAGGGTTGGGGAGGATCAAAACGAGATTAAGGGAGTGATTACGTACCGTTCTAAAGAATGTTTTGTTGAAGTTAATCAGACGAGGTGGTAACAAATCATATTCTGAGCATTCAATATCTTCTGACACTTCGAAATCGGGCATATCCCGCACAGCCAATATTATCGAATGTAGACAGCGACTTCGCCCAGACTTCTATATGCAAATAAATACACACGACGGAGATATATACGTTGATATTTGCTCATTTTTCTTTATATATACAGTGCTTGTCATTCTTTTTTACAATGTTTATGTATTTTCCTTTTTCATGGCATAGATAAAGAATTTCACTAGAATTAGTCCTAGAGACTCGCTGCCCCTTCCCACTTTCAATTTTGCACATATGGGTGAAACTAGCATCCAAAGTGTGTGAAGTTTCCAACAATACTGGCAGTTATAATGTATATGAGCAACGGTTACAGCTGATACGATGGCCCCTTAATTAGGGTCAATGAAAGCACATCTCAGGGGTCAAGAAACTTTCTGTGATTAAAAACGAGCATCTTCATATTTTAGTGGGGGTGGGAATCTAATAGAACACTTAATATTTCAAATGCCCTGCTTACTTTCCACATAAGACCCCAACTTTATTAAAATATATTTACATACCTCAGCTATGGACAAATCACTGCAATCTCCATCCACTACGGAATTGTTTAAATCGTCCAACCCCAAGACCTATCAATGGAAAAGGAAATTTATTTATATATTTATTTTTTTAATTATATATATATATATATA
>JAIPMN010019278.1:0-22565 GCA_020650975.1 Apostichopus californicus
GGAGATAAATTTTCACGAGTCGACTTTTGTCAATTTACACGGTTTATAAGTACACGTCACATACAGTTCGGTTGGCATGCAGTAATTATTCAAATGAGTCAGCCTACTTGTGTTAGAATATATAGATACCATGTGGCGCGTATACTTCCGTAATTTAACGTTTCTTTATTATAATCCTAGAGTCGGTCTGACCTTGAATAGTGGCCAGAATATCCCACGACCAAAGATTCTAATTAATTCTGCGTAGAAATCAGACACCAAAACCCGAGGCACTCTCACAAATAAAACTCTTCCGAGTGGGTTTTTTTTCTCTCTCTCCCCTCTAAAATTTCTGTACTTCACTGCGCTATGATCTCTATTGCTCCAAAAAAAAAAAAAAATTAGAAAAAAAAAAAACCTAGGGTGACAATGTTAAGCTGTCATGAAGAGTGGTAGAGAACAAGCTGGTGGCTAGCAAACTCCAAAGTCCTTCAGAGTCAAGGTTATGTCGATGACTTTTGGTCATCTTCGGACGAGGAGAGGCTTGCAAAGAGATTGATCGTTTTTTTATTTCCTGTGGGCTACAGATTCAGCTTATACAGTCAATATTAGTTTATAAAAAAGTTCTTGTTTGCTCGGGGATTTAACAAAAGTAAACACACAGTGACTGTCAAAGCCTCTAATTATTTGATTCCTGGTTTGACCAAAGTTCTGAAGAGGATGATGCAGTTTCACTTGATAAGGATGCAAAGTTGAAAAAAAAAAATTCTTTTATTATTCACAGAGAAAATAAATCTCCCAAAATCTATTTCCACTGATCATAACCATTACCACTCAAATCTACTCAATCCCAAATTTCTACACTATTTTCTCCTCGTCCTTGAAAGAAAGCTTCAATAATTAAGGAATATGTAGATCATAAACCGTGCCAAGTCAGTGACATGTAAAAGATATAGGGTCAAGATGGTTCCCATTTGGTTCAAAGTTATGTTCAAAGAATGAATTTTAAATCTCTCCTGAATATTACATTAACTATATAAACCAGGCTTCTCACGTATATTGGAAAAGTGCCTGGGTTCGCAAGTTTCTTCCAAGGTGGAAAAAGCCATGGACAGAAGAAACAGGTTTTCTTCAAGTTTCTTCCACTAAAATTGGATGAAACTCAAATGAGTGGGAATTTCTGTTTAAATTTTAATAATAATACTAATAATAATATTGAGGATTTATAAGGCGCAGACGTATCCACCGATAATGGTGCTCAAGGCGCATAACAATATTACCCTGGTCAACAATAACCTGTCAAACATAGAGACAATCCTTACACATGGGAACAGCTAAACAGCGCCCAACTGACAGTTTATCTCACAGGTCCCCATTTATACACCTGGATGGAAAGACGCAATGGAGATAAAGTGCCTTGCCCAAGGACACAGCATAATGATCTGGCCAGGACTCGAACCTGCAAGCCTTAGATCACAAGTCCACTGCCTTAACCACTTGACCAAAACACTCTTAACACATGTATGTATTTTATGTACTGACTGATTAATGTTAAATCTAAGAACTAAACAGAACTGAGCCGCAGGGTAACCCAGAGCACAGATACAACTGTCAATAAATCAGCTCTGATAAACCCTCATAAGTCTTGGAGCATTGAGCTTCTGGACACAACTTCTTGCTTATAGAGCCAAGAGATAATCTTCTTTCTAAACAAACATGGATTTTTCAATGCTTTTCATTTTCCATTTTTTTTTAAAGATATTCACATTCCTTTAAGATATTTTAAAAGACTTTTACTATTGTGGCACCCAGTTGGGTCAGTCTATTTCTATACTGTACTTTCATGTCCTGCTTCAGAGCACTCGTAGTGTCAGTACGAGCAGTATGAATATCATGTTTATATCAGATCAAGGTTAGGAACTGTTTGTACTGTCAATACCAGTGCTTTGAGAGCATGATATTGGAGTACAGTTTAGAGAGTTATTAGAATTAGGAAATTGTCCCAACTGGCTGGATGAACTCACAAAGTTGGGATGATTCTTTCTATACTGTAGCTCCATGTCCCGCTTTCAAAGCACTTGTATTGTTAGTATGAGCAGTATGAATATCATGTTTTTATCAGATCAAGATGAGGAACTGTTTGTACTGTCAGTATGAGTGCTTTAAAGCATGGTATGGGAGGAGAGTATAGAGTGGTAGTAGCATTAGCAGATTATCCCAACTGGCTGATTGTGGAGGGGAGTGAGGGAAGGTGTTAGGTTGGGGGAGGAATTTGCATCTCGGTATAGTTTGGACACACTCTTAGTACCATATATACTGTATAATGTTCAAAGTTTCTAAACAGACAAGACATGTGTTGCCAGATTTTGTATGTCAAAAAACTCCAGAATTTGTTCCTTTTTTTTCACCTGGCCTTAGATGCAATTTGGTGCTCCAAATGAGATTTTTTTCTCATTTGGAAATGAAAAAGGGGTTTTCTGACTTGCGGAGCGGGGGGCGGAATGATACTTACGCCCCACCATATTTTTCACTGGGGGGCTGGCCCCCCCCCGATTCCTACGCCCTTGGGTAATAGACATTCACAGTTAGAAAGAACAAACATCAAATAGAATATCAAGCTTGAAAGGAAAAACTTGAGGAAAAATGAACTTTGAGGAAAAGTTACAACTTATAATGGAATTATGGCTACAAAATATGACACAAATGAAAACCATATAAGTTTTGGCACAGATGCAAGTACGTACTAGAGAAATGAGTGTGTAGACTCCTATGGCAGAACTTCCATTATTAACTAACATGGTCATGTAGACATTCAAACAACCCTTCTATCAACGACCCTTCTATCAACAATCGTTCTATCAACAAACCTTCTATCAACAACCCTTCTTTTGATCAACAATCCTTCTACGAACAATCCTTCTAACAACAACCCTTCTTTCGATATCATGAATCCTTCTATCAACAATCCTTCTACCAACAACCCTTCTTTCGATCATCAATCCTTCTATCAACAATCCTTCTACCAACAACCCTTCTATTGATCAACAATCCTTCTAAAAACAATCCTTCTAACAACCCTTCTTTCGATCATCAATCCTATCAACAATCCTTCTATGTATCAACAACCCTTCTATCAACAACCTTTCTATCAACAATCCTTCTATCATCAACCCTTCTATCAACAACCCTTGTATTGAAAATCCTTCTACTAACAACCCTTCTATGTATCAACAACCCTTTTATCAACAACCCTTCTATCAATTATCCGTCTAACATCAACCCTTATAACAATGACCCTTCTATCAACAACCCATCTATCAACAACCTTTGTACCAATAATCCTTCTATCAACAACCCTTGTACCAACCATCTTTCTATCAACAATCCTTCTAACAACAACCCCTTCTATCAACAATCCTTCTATCACAATCCTTCTATCAACAACTCTTCTATCAACAACCCTTCTATCAACAACCTTTCTAACAACAATCCTTCTACCAACAACCCATGTACCAACAACCCTTGTACCAGCAACCCTTCTAACAACAACCCTTCTATCAACAACTCATGTAGCAACAACCCTTTATCAACAACCCCTCTACCAATGACCTTTCTATCAACAATCCTTCTACCAGCAATCCTTCTATCAACAATCCTTCTATCAACAACCCTTCTATCAACAACCTTTCTAACAACAATCCTTCTACCAACAACCCATGTACCAACAACCCTTGTACCAGCAACCCTTCTAACAACAACCCTTCTATCAACAACTCACGTAGCAACAACCCTTTATCAACAACCTCTCTACCAATGACCTTTCTATCAACAATCCTTCTACCAGCAATCCTTCTACCAACAATCCTTCTATCACAAACCCTCTAAATCTTGGCCTTGTACTCTCCACCTTGTTTTTGACACTATATTCATGATATGACATACAAGATATGTAAAGTAAATACAGGACAACAGAATCACCATCTTCCTGACTCCAAACGGTTTTCAAAATTCACTGGTGTCTAAGTTCTTCCTGCTCTACAGAAGAGTAGACCGGTCTATCCAACCGGGCAGTAGAAACTTGATTCCGATACCTGTATTCGATCTATTCTGGACATACAATATTAATAACACCATCAGTGGTAGTTGCTATGTGAGTTACATCAAACCGTGACGGGAAACATGACACAAGAGCCCTCGGAGAGACGGTTTGGTCTGTTGCCTTCCAAAGGAATTGTCAACATTTTAGATTTAAAGGAGCCAAACATCATGTTAGGGACTTCTATCATGCAGTTGGTGGTGGTAAAACACAGACTCCAAAAATATTTGTTTATAAGTTGCAATATTTTTGCTTTCGTGTGTATGCGTGTATGTATTTTCTTTATATCATTTTTTTTTTTTTTTTTTTAGATGTGTCAACTTTTAGAGAGATTTCATGAACGTTAAATTCAAAGAGTTTTTGGTATCTGGGGAAAAAGTTTATGATTAAAGCTAAGTGCTTGGAAAGTTTGTAATCACAAAAAAGACGAAGAAGAAGGGAACCGAGAAGGGAAAGAAAAAAAAGGAAAGAGAATAGAAAAGGACAAAGATCTGCGCAAAGACGAAACACGAGAGAAAGATGAGGTTAATGACCTGACGTTGAAACATTAGATGTTTACTTGTGACAAAAAAGGACCTTGACATAAAATGAGACTATTGAGTTTGATGGAAAAGACCGGTAGATTAAAGATACCTATGAGGCACTTCAGGAAATTGTCAAAAACTTTTCCAGAAGACAGAACTGATCTACAAGCAAGTGGGAAATAGAAAAAAAACTTGACAAACACTTGGAAAAAGACGCACAAAATATATAAAAAAGGGAAGGGAAGGAAGGAGAAAAAGAAATCTTGCAGTCTCTCTCACATTCAAAATGAAAACATATCTACTTGTCAAATTTTTTCAAAATCAATGAGAGGAACTTGAAAAAATTTGTATCATTTTTTCAAAATATTTTTATTCAAGCAAAGCAGTTAGTCCTATACCTTTGATTTATGAAAATGTAAGAAATGTTAGACCTTTTTTGATATTATTATTTCCAATAAAGTTAATTGAATTTTAAATTTGGAGTTGGGTTGATAATCTAATGTCTCCCTCTTATGGGACCATTTAATATCATAAAATAATTGGATATCACTTTAATAATATTACTGCTAAAAAAATGAAATGCAATTACAAATAATGTACATCAATCCTTACTAGAGCTAAGTCCCACAAATTTCAAATAATTTTTCCTTTTGTCTCACTTAATTATTCCAATTAGAGAGAGTTGGTATGTGATGGTTTCATATTTTTAGTCACAGACAGTTATATTGATTTAATTCTACAGTAACTCTCCTTTAAGTACATATATCATGGACGGTATGACAGTGAGTACGGTACAGTACCATCAGACTGTCAGAAATCCAACCAGACACATGCAGCTTTTTAATTCTGGCCGCAGTACACCGAGCGATCCCTCGTGTATGCTGTGAGTGTGAAGTGGGCATGCTGGAATTGATTGTACCAGCCCTTAGAGGTATTTTGCAGCAGTCCAAAAATAGATTCGCGTGAAGGACTACCGTTAAGCTGCAAAGATTCATCGCCTTCGCAACAGACGCAAAGTTTTTCAAGAAAAAAAAAATACAAGAAAAAATCCTTTTCTTACTCCCGTCAGGACCATAGTAATTGATGAAAAACCTGCCAAACAGCCGATCAAATCCCAATTAATAATTTTTGTTTGTAAACTTTGGGCTCAATTTTGTGCCTATTCTTTCCCCTCCAGCAGCAGAAACCTTGGTTAAAAGTGGGTATGGTAATATTAAAGGAAGGTTATGGTACAGTAGGTTTTAAATGCAATATCAAAAAATATCAAAGTAGAAGAAAATATCAAAACAAAAATTGATGATCTGCAACATATCAGCTTTGATATGATATCTTGACTCCCCTAGAATTATCAGAGAGTTTTGTGTTACCATTTGGTAACTTCGGGTATATGTACATGCCAACTTCTACTTTTACTTTTCCAAAAAGTTTAGCTGCCTTTTTGGGCAATGAATTTAATACCTAATGACCTACAGAATATGACAGAATTGTGTGGATTATTTCATTATTCTGTATTATATATATTCTGTATTATTCTGTATTATAAATATTTGTACATTTTTCTTTTCTTTTCTCCCAGGGAGTCTCCTACCTTGTTAAGTCTTTTTAAGACTTTATAGGAGACTTCCTTTCCCATTGTACACATAACTAAATGAATTATTGCTTTGTACAATTATTGCAAACTACAGGTTTACAATATGCTACACACAACTAACTTCTACTGGATTTTCAAAAAAGTTTAGCTGCCATTTTGGGCAATTAATTTAAGGCATATTACCTACAGAATATGACAGAAATGTGTGGATTATTTAATTATTGCTTTGTAAAATTATTGCAGACCTCAGGTTTACAATACAATGTACGTAATTGACAAACCTCAACTTCTCAACAGCTAGCTGTGTTTGGAAACAAGGAAGCAAAACCAACCGAAGGTGTGCCATATTATTTGATTGTTACTTTTGTACAACTTTCTGTCAGACATTTTCCACCAGACCTACTGAACGTTATCATTCTTCTCCGTCTTAAATATTCAAATAATTATTAAGTTCAAATAACGAGCAGTTTTAACTGATTAATTAACTAGTCTTGTAGAAATGATCAAGTTAGTTCTTTCAAACAGCGAAAGTTGCCATTGTTGTTAAACCTATGTGTATATTGGTACTATAGGCCGCAAGAAGGGATGATAGGTTTTTTTTTATGAATTGAGGGGGAGGGTTGGATGGAGGGGAGGAAAGGAGATTAAATAATCTCTTTACTACAAGTGGAACAGTAATAGCAATGACTTTCTCAACATCTATTTTTCATTACTTACACTGAGCCTGACTCTTTAAACAGTTCAGTTACTTTCACCCTCTTCCCAGGCCCGGGGCAAATGCCCCGTTCTCCAGCCTCACTACAGGCCTGTCTTACCCCCTGCCCCCTCCCCCCCTTCACCCTCTTTCAATGGCAGGAACTACTTCACAGTTAACCCAGCAAACTCATATATTTTCTGTTGATTTTCATCATTTTTTGTTTCTCCCATTTCATTTAATGCCAGAACCAAACAGAACTCTGCTTGACTTATAAATTCAAGTATATCATTTCAAATTAATGAGAAAAGCCTTACAAATTGACAAAAAAAAAAACAATAATGAAATACTATGCTCTATTGCTTTTATGAATTAAAAAAAAAACGGGTTTGGGATATTTTCTGGGTTGGGGTAATATATTATCATAAAGTGGCAATCGAACCTCAAAAAGCTGCCTAGATGTGCCACCCTTAGGCAATATTAAAGAAGGTACAGAGACCGAATCTGACAAAACCGAAAATGTGCCTTACCTCCCTGTTATATTCCTGAACTTACAGTATATACTAGTTAACAGACTATTCAAATGTATTCAGTCTATATAGAGGGCAGTATTAAGGAATTCCTCACCAACCAGCTGTCAATGACCTCACCATGTAATTAATCCCAATGACTTGTTCTTTCATGTCAATTGTTTTGGGCAGGGGCTCTGATCCCTTTGTTTATATAGTTATATTGTTCTGGTATATGTGTATTGTGAAACCAAAGGCAGACAACTGGTCTCTAGAGAACAATGGAAAATTCTTAAAGCAACTGTATGAAGCTTGGAATATAACAAAGGGACATTCTACTGATCATAAAAACATTATGTCACCTTACAAATCCATTTCCGTCCCTTTATTTTTATGTAACAACGTTCCCCTTTATAGAAAGAAAAATACTGATTTGAGCCATGAAGGATAAACCAAAAGAGGAAATGCAAAGGGAAGGGATATTACTACCTCGCATTCACCTAGTTCCTACCCCTGTCCACTTCCTGTTACCCCTGTCCACTTCCTGTTACCCCTGTCCTCATCCTGTTACCCCTCTCCACTCCCTCCCAATACCCCTTTACCTCTCTTTCCCTCTCCTCGCTTTTGACTTTTAAAAAAGTTAAACCTCATAGTCTTGACACTTGTATATTTTACCACGTAATATTCTCTCATACACAAACACTCACATCATGTTGCGTTCCCTTTCCCTTCCCACCTTCCTCTCCAACCCCCCCCCCACAGCCCCCCTTTGTTGTTTATAATAAAGAAATAAAATCTAGAAAAACTATCCAAGTTTGATCAGCATTTGTGAACAAACCTCATCAAAAGTGGCTGTCATCAAAGTGAGCCTTTGTGGCTGTCCTCAAAGTGAGCCTTTAAATATGTTTACCAATCTACCAAATGTTTAAAATCTGTCTTCCATCCTCATCTAAGATTTGAAAATCCTTCCCCACCCCCTCTTTTTTTCCCTTTTCTGTCACAGCTAACCGGAAATGAAACTCAATCTGCTCAGTCACAAAACATACAGCATTCAAACAGCTCCATATTTGTAACCTTCAATCATGGGAGTTGCTAACTTCATCCATCTGAATTGCCTCTCTTTAGCAAGACTCCCCCCTCCCCCCCCCCAAGGACTGAGTTCCCAAACAAGAGCCTTAGAAATGATTACTCTCCGTCAAAAATCAGCTTGAAGCATTGATTTGGGAAAGTGAAACTGTTTATGTACAGTTGAAAATCACAACGATGCATCTCCAATGGAAATATTTGACATGTACAAAATCTTTCTGAAGATGATGTTCCAAACCAAATATTTCTGACAGACAATTTTTTTGACATTTTAGCAACAGCTTGTATTTATGATAATCCATTGCCTACAACCCATTAATCCATCTGACTCACACTTATTTTAAGATCATCAGAATTGTTACAACTGTTGTTGTTGTTATTTCTGTAAACAACTTTTCTTTTATTTTGTTTTTCCTTTTGTTGATGGCTAGATTTACCAAGACCTTTAAAATGTAATATGCAGTATCAACCTGAAGTACAGTATTAAGAAGAAGATAATAATTGCATCTCCCAGGCACCCTTGATGTATGTATACACCCACACACACACACACCCACGCACACACATACATGCCCACATATGAAGCAGACAGTACATAGAAAGATGATTGGCCAAATAAAACATGATCGAAAAAGTTTGATTATATCATGCAGCGCCAAGGGACTCGTTGCATAATTTTGCTACGTCCAACAGCGTACAACTATATCCCACAGGCTAATACCATATACATCTTACGAATATTTATATACCCTCCCCCCCTTCCCTCCCCCCCCTGAAACACCTTCAACTCCCAGCAGATCCGCAAGGACACCCACACCGCTCAATAATATTAAGACAACCTACCCATCAAATTTTTCACACATTCACACAAACTGAATGTAATGTGTCATCACTGTACAATCCAACAGATTGAAAAAATATAAAAAAAACATTAAAGTAAAACTAGACTATAATATATATATGACAAGTTCCACACGATTGTTATACCCTTTGGTAAAATATTCCACTGCAACAGGAGATATCATACAACGCTATTCAATTTGAACAGAAGAACTTCATGGCATGATGAGTCATTCATTGTGTGACTTTTATAAGCCTTTTACATCATTGAAGAAAGTTCGCCTCACACTTTCTTGAAATCTTTTATCTGCTATCGAGGGAGTTATGTTTCTTTATCACTCACATCTATCTCTCTCTGGCCAAAAAAGCACCCCCCCCGTCCCCCCCCACAACAAAAATTGATTTTCCGTGACATCTTTCCCAATTGGTTATTTGATTTCACAGAAGATCTTCGATAACACAAGTAGCAAACATACACCAAACGTCAAATAACCAAACTTTGTAACTCAGATGTCATTCTTAGCCAGTATCATGGGCAGGTGATTTCATGATTTCTTATGATATATTCTGACTTTCTCATGATGTATTCTGACACTTGATCACTGTCAACACTGTCGATAAAACATGACATGTTTGGTGTCCTATATCGGAGTGTACTGTAATAGTAGTATCACAGAACTGAAGTATCTAGGCTGTCAATGGCATAAATTTGGAATCCTAGTATATAGAGGGCAGTATTAAAGAATTATTCATGTCACATGAAAAATTTGGATGAGAACTTGGAAAGGAAAAATTCTGACTTTTTTTGAGTAATCCCCAGTGATGTGAGGTACAGTATGCCACTTTCTTAGCGTCTTACTGAACCAAGGGGTGACTAGAAGTCTTCTTATTATACAAAGGGGAACAACTTGGATTGAGAGAAGAGGGAGGGTGGGGGTGAGGGGGACGGGGATGCAATATAAAGTTTTATAAATACTGTATAATTTTAAGGTTAACCAGAAAACACTGGATATGAAGCCTCCAAAACGTACACAATCGTCTGTGATTTTTAATGTCAATTTCTCAAAGAAAATCACAGTCAAAACAATTTTTATGTTTAGATGTCGTAGTACACAATGGAAGTCCATGTGATGCAAAGGACTAGATCAATTCAGGCAATTTTAGACCACTTTAGGCCTCGCAGGAGCAGTGTACGAAAATTGTTTTAGTACTGAGTGAAGAGGTTTGTTTACAAGTGCCAAAAACTTCAGGCTCTCATGGCAAAAGATTAGATCAATTCAGGCAATTTTAGACCACTTTAGGCCTCGCAGGAGCAGTGTACGAAAACTGTTTTAGTACTGAGTGAAGAGGTTTGTTTTTACAAGTGACGAAAACTTCAGGCTCTCGCATTGAAAAACCTTCTCGGTTATGATACGGAAAGATGATGGTGCCGTTAACGGCCAACTTGTCAGCTATCCAGTGATGGGTACCTTTAAGATAGGGAGAACTACTACAAATAATACTTTGATAATTTACTGTGTATTAGTCAATAAGGCAATTTTATGGAGTATGCTATCATATAATAGACAATACTTGCAATTAGTAACAATGGGTGCAAATTACCTAGAGAGTTAGAGCAGTTTCCTTGATACTGTTAACAAGTTCAAAGGTCACAGCTATTTTTAAATACAATTCTCTTATAAGCACGGATGCCGGTAAAAAATTTTAAAAATATATACTACAACAAGAGACAACTTACAATATTTAGTGTTACATATAAAAGACAACATTATAGTAAAAACTTTGTGGCAAATGAAACAAGTGACTGTTCAGACCTTTTTGTATACAACATTACCAAAACAGAAAGATGGATAAGTGCCTTTAAATTCCAACAGAGTACAAATCTTTGATGAAATTTGCAGACCTCCTCCTGGTTCTCCTTGTAAAAGTGAAATAAAATTGCTGGACAGACACCCCTTACCCATAATACTGTGACCCCCGGGGAGGAGAAACCTAGAACCATGTTAAGACCACAAATCTGTATCAGGTGTGACCTGATAAGAAGGATAAGGTCTTCACAAAGGACATTTGTTGTGATCCTGAAAGGTTGCCTATTATTACATTATTACTGTTATTATTACTGTTATTATTACTGTTATTATTACTGTTAAGACCATAAATCTGTATCGGGTGTGACCTGATTAGAAGGATAAGGTCTTCAAGAAGGACATTTGTTGTGATCCTGAAAGGTTGAATATTATTACATTATTACTGTTATTAATACTGTTATTATTACTGTTATTATATACTGTTAAGACCATAATTCTGTATCAAATGCAACCTGATTAGAAGGATAAGGTCTTCACAAAGGACATTTGTTGTGATCCTGAAAGGTTGAATATTATTACATTATTACTGTAATTATTACTGTTATTATTACTGTTATTATTACTGTTATTATTACTGTTATTATTACTGTTAGACCATAAATCTGTATCGGGTGTGACCTGATTAGAAGAATAAGGTGTTCACAAAGGACATTTGTTGTGATCCTGAAAGGTTGTCTATTATTATATTTAAACCAGAGACAGTCAGGACTTTGATTTAGGGAGATTTAAAATGCTCCGACGGGCGTAGATCAGGAGCTGCGGCAATTTGATTGATTTCCAGAAGCAAAATCCTGATATGAATATATGCTTATGAGCAAGACCAACTGTACTCCCACACTCATTACTGATTGTTGAAAGACCCCAGGAAAATATCTAAGACATAACTGTTGACATACCTCTGCCTGAGTGACAACTTTCTAACCCCCAAGAATTGAATGATCTTAAGGTTCTGGTCGGTAAAGTCAAAGTGGCAAATGATCTCCAACATCTTCGAATATTGAAGTTTTAAATTTGAGACAATTTCGGAGACAGAAGTCTCGCGAATTTAAGTTGAATTTTAACCAGGATTGGAACTTCAAGGCATACATACAGTGACTGGACACCCTTTTGTTGTAAATGAAAGATCAATCAGCAGTAACGACAGTTCACTTCTCTGTGTTCTTTGGTTGAGTGGTGAATATCTAACCGTTTACAACCAGGAACGGGGAAACTTTGTGTCCCACAATTCATGTTGTCATATTGTAAGCATCTCATTCTCACACCTTCAGAGTCTATACCTACCATCAGTCCTTAATGTATCCATTTTCATGGAGCAAAACTAACAAAGGAGAGGGGTACAAGACATTAAACTTGAAGGGGCCCTAGATCGACCTTCCACGGGCAAAAAATGGGTTCAAAACCTAAATTAGATAATCTAAAACTTACCAACTTTTCAGGCCATCAGGTAATTGAGGATGATCAGTTGATAGGGACTTCTTCAGTGTCTTAAAAGTGGTCTCTATACTGGTTCTGTACTCCACTAATGATCGGACATTTGTAAACTTTGTCAGGGTTGTCTGAGGAATAAAATGTTGGGAAATGAATTGTGGTTTTCTTTTGTTCATCTCTTTTTTTATTGGCTCTCTCCAGCAGAGGTACAATAAAATATTGAGTAACTCCATTTCTTAAAGAAGTTAGACAAAATTTCGTCTTCTATAATGGACAATATCATGCACTGTACAAAGCTCTGAAACGTCCAAAAACAGATGTTCAATACTTTGTAGGAGTTTGCTTTTCATCTAATATCAGAGTAACTGTGGACACTTACCCTTAGCTTATCTACAAAACTCGACATATACAGTAGCTGCTGTATCTGTACCAGTGAGAGCTCATGGATTTTGTTTTCTCCAAGTATAAGTACAAAGTGATCTGTACCAGTGAGAGTACATGGATTTTGTTTTCTCCAAGTACAAGTACAAAGCCATCTGTACCAGTGAGAGTACATGGAATTTGTTTCTCCAAGTACAAGTACAAAGCCATCTGTACCAGTGAGAGTACATGGAATTTGTTTCTCCAAGTACAAGTACAAAGCGATCTGTACCAGTGAGAGTACATGGAATTTGTTTTCTCCAAGTACAAGTACAAAGGGATCTGTACCAGTGAGAGTACATGGAATTTGTTTCTCCAATTACGAGTACAAAGCCATCTGTACCAAAGAGTACATGGATTTTGTTTCTCCAAGAACCAGTACAAAGTGATCTGTACCAGTGAAAGTACATGGATTTTGTTTCTCCAAGTACGAGTACAAAGGGATCTGCACCAGTGAGAGTACATGGGTTTTGTATACGAGTACAACGTCCGGAGTACGAGTACAAGCACAGAGAAATGTACTCGAGTACAGACTGAAGTATGAGCGCTCATACAAGTCTGCGTGTGAGACAACAAATACTTTATCAAGTGAATCGGCATATAAACCAGGTGATTGCACACTTTAGGGTCGGAAAGAATGAATTCAAAGCAGGATGAATTCACTGGTGACTTGAAGAAAATGTGGAAGGATGTATTGGTAAGTCAGAATGGCACTATTGTTGTAGGAATTTTCAACACAAACACACTACTTTCAATATAAAATGACATGTTTGTCTTCCAAAACCAGCACACAAAAAATAAAAATAGCAGTTTTTTGCAGTTTTGTAGCCCCTGAGTAGTTTTGTAGTCCTCCACACCATTTTGACCAACATTTCATGTTCTCTTTACAAAGTTGTTGATAAAGCAAGTATATATTCTTTACAAAAGGACTAAATCCTTTGGAAACAAAGTTTCTCATCCTGATAATATGATTGTAGGGACAGGTCTTTCAATGCTAAAAAGTGACGACATAGGCCAGTATGATAGTGATCTTTATGTGTGTGTTTATAAAGGAACGCACATTAACACACATTTTAAGCTCAGAAATTGAATCTAAACAGTTACTCTTCATTTACATTACCTTCCTTGGGACCCAGGAACCAAAATGCATACATTAAAACAGTCAAACAATCTATAGAATGATATTACCAATTAATTCCTACTTTCACTTTGAATAATACTCAGTTGTTTTGCTATGAAAAGTTACCTACAGATTGCAAATCGAATGCAACCAGGTCCGAAACTTCGTAAAAATAACGATTACGGAATGCAGGCTGCTAAAGGACACAGAAACCCAACCATTATTATTGGTCTATTTGATAGAGAAATACTGTCATGACCAACTTCCCCCAAAACAGCTAAGAGAAATCTGGTTCTATTTGGAAGATATCCCAGATTTAAATGTTCTCTTTCACACACAAAGCTGAAGACTTGATCAAGTATAAATATGAAATATTTGATCCACGTGTGCTTCAGTTATTTATTTTTATGTTTTTCTATATTTATTTATTACAACGATTATTTTCTGTAATGAAGATGGGTATCGCAAATGCTGCATCTACAATATTGAACCTCTTTAATATGACCTTATGATGTCATTGGTTTCCATGTCAACGCTATTAACATTCTACCTTGAAAACATGAAAAGAAAAATAGTGAGAAAGTAAAGGTTTGAAAAAATGACAGCTAAAATGAAAGCCAAAGATGATGATGGTAGGGTCTGTTTTGCATTAATTTACTCACATATAACAAGGCCACTTGGTGTGCAATGTACTTATGATTATGTAACTTCTCACAATCTGACTGGATTTGCTGGCACAAACTGGTAATCTGATTCAAGCTTGCCAGGTGGGCAAAATGTGCTGAAAAGTAGAAACCAAATAAAAATTGCAAGTATCATCCAAAAAGACTACTAAATGAATTTTACAAATAATTTAAAACATTACAACTTCTCATGATAATCAAAAGTGGATCACAATAATATTTTGTACCGCAAGTTAACAAGTCAAATTTTGACTTGAATGTTTTACAGTTGGCTTGAAGGTTACACTGTATGTGAGAAAGCAGTCCTATTAAAGCAGAAATGTGGAATTTACTCAATTTTAAGAATCATATTGAGAAGTTAACACAATGATATCAGTACCCACAAAGCAGGAATCTGGCTATGAATCAGCTTCAGGAATCATGCTGAGAAGCATATACAAATGATACCAGTACCCACAAAGCAGGAATCTGGCTTTGAATCAGCTTCAGGAATCATTCTGAGAAGCATATACAATGATACCAGTACCCACAAAGCAGGAATCTGGATTTGACTCAGCTTCCGGAATCATTCTGAGAAACATATATACAAATGATATCAGTACCCACAAAGCAGGAATATGGATTCCACTCAGCTTCAGGAATCATGCTGAGAAGCATATACAATGATACCAGTACCCACAAAGCAGGAATCTGGCTTTGAATCAGCTTCAGGAATCATTCTGAGAAGCATATACAAATGATGCCAGTACCCACACAGCAGGAATATGGATTTGACTAAGCTTCAGGAATCATGCTAAGAAGTATGTACAATGATATCAGTACCCACAAAGCAGGAATCTTGATTTGACTATACTCCAGGAATCATCCTACTAAAGACTGTTAGGTTTCTTACCATCCACAGATGTTGATTTGATATCGGGAGGTATAACATGGGGATCTTCTGCTACTTTTGCTGCCCGTGGGAACATCAGTGCCAGTCCAGTCATATTAAGGTACTCCTAAAGAAAGGGAGTAACAGAATAAATTAGCATGTTTCAATTGTCACCTACTGAAGACATCACCTACTGGAAGAAGAGAAAATGAATACCCGTCTGATTCCCCTCTAAATTGATTCCTCCACCCACACACCGCTCTCCCCCTACCCCACCAACAGCAGCAAGTGAAAATATTTTAATTGCCTGGCTGTTTATTAATTTGTCCTTTACTGTTGCCAAAACTTGACAATCTCTGCACAATTTTACTATTTTGACCTGAATATAAATTTGCTGCATTTGTGTAACTACTAGAGGTATGCAAACACTATGCCCATAAGTCCATTCCCTTTATCCACCCCATCCTCCTCCCCTCACCCTTCCCGTCCTTACGGACTACTATGTAAAAATATATTGGAAGAATACCTGAATAGATTATATAGCCATAAAGCCAAAATGAATTCATATGAGGTATCAAATCAAATAATAACAATTTTTTTTAATTGATGACAAATGGGAGATTTAAGAATATTGTAAGCAGTTCCAAAATTGGTTGCAATTTGTGCATATTATATCCCATCTAAGATGCAGTGTATCTTGTGTATTCACTGACTCCCTCTCTCATTGTGAATGTAATATGTACAAGAATACGTTACTCACTGGTACGGTAGGGGAAGGTTTGGGTAGGCACTGCAGAACTTTCTCAACTTTGTCTAAAATTAGATTTGCTGCAAAGTAAAAAAGATGGGGAAAAATAATGTTTCAGCTTTACAGTGTATTAGAGACAAACAGTGCAGAAGACGTTTATTATCAACATCAAGTTGTTAGGAACGGTGTTGAGTAATGTCCAGAAATAAAACTATAGGCAACACTTTGCGTATAAAATGGTACACTTTCACATATAGCACTGAATTTACCAACGTTACAAAAATGGGTGATGTACTGAGTTAAGCATTCTTTACGTTCAACAAAGGGCTTTATACCTAATAATGAGGTTACAAAGTAGTGTGATGAAACGAAATGTCCTAAAATTATAATTAAAAAAATCATCTTGAAAGGCCAGTATCGCTTCGCAAAATGTTGCACGTAAATGGGCAATTGCCAAAGATGTAATACCCAAAGATGTAATAGCAGTTTTTCATACAGGAAAATATAGTGTTTTATAAGAGGAATTTCAGAGCCTTCAGAATAGCTGCACAAAGTTTGAATGAAAAATTATTCCCCAAAGGCAGTTATTTTATGACCGTTGAGGTGCATATGTGGGGGGGGGGGTGGGAGGAGATGAATGGCTTTAACTTTCACTTTGGGTGGCTCTCCAATATTACAGCATCAGCTCAGTTAGGACTTGTTTTGACAATCTAACAGACCAATTAAAATGGAAGAAAACATTAATTTTCTTTTGGAAGAAAATCCTTGTAAGAGAGTGTGTTTCTTCTTGGCCAATGAGAGTGTGCCTCATGTTTATTCAGTGTGTGAGGTCATGCCTTCTGTTTGGTCGTTCCTTCATGTGGCATGGAGAGATCGGGGAGCCCACTGGCGTTCTAGATCTGCGCAGGGTCAGTTGTGTGACCAGAGTTCTGCA
This sequence comes from Apostichopus californicus, assembly GCA_020650975.1. Taxonomy (NCBI): domain Eukaryota; kingdom Metazoa; phylum Echinodermata; class Holothuroidea; order Aspidochirotida; family Stichopodidae; genus Apostichopus; species Apostichopus californicus. The sequence goes on from JAIPMN010019278.1 coordinate 17,392, forward strand.
ATACTTATATTAAACATGTAACTTGTGCCAGGGTGTGGCAGCCAGTACTACCCATGCTGATACTGTGTGACCTTTGATTGTCACAGGATTTGTCTTATAGGAGTAAAGGATACTAAAGAGGTACGTTTTAACTATTGCAGTGTATGGAGTATTAAATGTGTAATTGTAGAAACTATTTGAGTTGCGACTTTGAGGTTTGCGTTGTATTTCTAGTCTTTATGTGCTACTTGTATGTTTTGTGATGCTTGCGATTTATTCATTATTATGTGATATATTTGTACGTTAATAGAGAATTTATATATTTTTGGTTATTTTCACGGATTGAATAGATGACATTATCCAGTAGAAGCCTTAGTGTCCTTCTCGTCTATATCTCTACACCACACGGCTACAATCCTACTGGACCTTTAATTTAGCCAGACTTGAACCAACCACATCCCAGAATCCTCCAGAGTTGATTATTTCCAATGCCACTGCTTTTATCCACTCGACCAAAGCACTGTGACCCCTCATAACCCTTGTACAAACTAGTATCAGAAAACTTTAAACTCTGTACCAAGAAATTTCTCCAATTATGTTTATGGGTTGTTACATAAGTTAAGCGATCTAGGAGGGGATGGTCTCTTTGTCTCTGTTTACGTCACACATTGACAAATAACAATTCTTTCAATTTCAACAAATGGTAGAGAGGACACTAGAGGACTATGGTCATATGTCATTTTAGAATCACTCACTACCGTTTACTAAAAAATATTGCAAAATTAATAAAGTGCAATTCTGTTTGTTAGACAGTATGTAACAAAGATCCCCAAAATCATAGATCTCTAAATTGTACCTTGATTTTATGAAATGTTTTATATGGACTGCATCAACTATAGTTTAATTAATGTCATGATAATTATTGTGAAACTGTGAGAGGTTTGTATCCAAGTTTGTTCAACTGGGGAATATGATATAACACAGGTCGATAGGTGAGGTATCTACTTCCTTTTTTCTTTGATGGGACGGAGGGAGGAGAGGGTAGGGCAGATCAGATCAGAGCTAATCAAATCAAGATGTAGAAATTACCTGTGGATTTACCTATGTAATAATGAACATCACATTCTGCTCTTACAAGTTTCCATAGTACCGATGTTAAGGTAAAATGTACAAAAATAATCCCTGGTTTACTATTGATAATATGTAGTTTGAATAATCACAATCTCTTTTGAATTCAAAATATTAGAATATCTTCAATAATAAAATTCAATATAGTCCAAACCTTGCGTTCCAAAAGTGTTGCTGTAGCTTCTCTTTCTGCCTCTGAACCCTGGTTTCCGAGTTGTCTGTCAAAAATAAAAAATAAAAAAGTTCAGAATTTAAGTAAAAGAAAATATGTCCTGCTTAGGTTTATACCCAAGTTGTATCTACATTTATACAAAAGTATTAGACTTTTGGTACAGTGAGGAGGTAGACATTGAGGTTTGCCAGCTGAGTGTCAAGACCAACATCTGAAGCGAACCATTTTCAAGAGGCGAGTTTACGGTGATTGGCTACAGTCTTTAAATCATTTAGCAGCACAGACAGCCTAGACATAGAGATATTTTAGTTGTTTCTTTGTCACAATGTTACTTTCTTTAAGGATGATATATACAATTAAACCAGCCAATGCAGGAAAGTATTGAAGGAAGACACCATAAATCCTGACAGTAGGGTGTTATATGGTACACTTGAGGTCAGAGTTCACCCTACCATCCCACATAGCAGGATGTTGGGTGTTCACTCACTTATTTCAGTTCTTTAATATGTGTAAGGAGGTGTTGGGGGAGGAGCTTGGGGTGGGGAAGGAGGCCTTGGTACAACAGTTGACACGCAGAACACAATATTGTCAAGTTAAGGAAGGGTGGGGGTCTTTATGTACATAAGAGAATAGGCTAAGGAGTAACAGACTAAGACCACTTTCTTAACGGTCGTCGGGTCGTCTGATATGACCAAATTTCTGTTCGGACGACCTCAATCAGCTTTGGAGGTCGCCCAGAGGACAACCAGTTGTTTCCATCCAATTCAGATTGCATTGTAATTTGAAATTACGATAAATACAGGAACAAGGTTAATATTCAAGATTGGTATCACCCTCCATCACTTCTGAGATACTGAAATAAAACAAAAATAATGGTAGGCCTGTGATCCACCCAAAGGGGAGTATTACTGGCCCACAGCTGGTGTTCTATTCACCAAACCTACAGTACATATCACTCTTACAGTGTAAATATTGGCCATTCTTTGCTATTTTGCTACATTTTTCCAACAACCATATTTCCCCTTCAGTCAACTCTTCCCCCCCCCCCTCCCTTCAAAAAAAAAATTTAAATGTGACCCACTTTGGAGGAAAACCAGAAGAAAAAAAAAACTTATAAAATTTTGTCCTGTTCCGCATATTCTGTTTTGTCTGTTATACACAATATCCTTTTCCTTCTTATAGAATTCATCATCGAAACATACTGATACCTCATGGTACTCTCGTTGGCAAAGCAGTTCCAGCTGAGAGCAAAAGGTCATGACCTCTATAACCAGGTCAGGTCCGGACATGGCGACTTCCCACAATGATTCATGAAGCCTGAGTTCCACTGTGCATAGGAATATAAAAATTAATACAGGATGACAAAAGACGAATACAATTTTACTATGTGGACATCAAGTCAAGAGTAAAAAAAATTTAAGCATTTTGAATAATTTTGGAAGGTGCTTTGCAATCCAAAAGATTTGTGTTGTTTTGCATAATAAATGAACTCAGTACAACCAAATGTTCATAATGAACGATGCAAGGGAATATTTTAGTTCATTTTGATTTATAATAATGATTTTACCTGAATGAGTGTCTTATCTTCACTTAATACGGAATACAAGAAATAGTAAGATTCAGTATATGATAAAATAAGTGTTGAAGTTAACTTAAAATTGGACGACAAGGTAACGCAAAAAGCACAATGTCAAATTTAAGAACTTTTTAGCAAACTTGGCTCTGAAGTGGAGGGGACCCTATACTTTGCAAGTAAAGCTGTCTCGGGGGAATTATATGATCTTACAAGATGAATCCACGGATGACCAGGTAGCTCATGCTGATCAACTTAAATTAATATTGCAGTATTCACTTAAGAGGTGGGAGTTGAAGGGTTAGCAGGCCTCGTCCAATAATCACCGACTCACAAATGGCGAGTAGAATTTGGCGGCTGACCAGCACAAAATGGGTTACACTCAACACTTCGACTGGTTGCTCATTCACTCACTGCCTTTAAACGATAGGCTTGCTATTAACTTGTCAGCCAATCAACGTAGGTCCTATTGCCTAATTAATGTTACACAACATTATCAAGCCCACTGTTACAAGTACGGTCTTACGGAATAGCTCTGTTCACCAGCGCAAAAGTAAATTTTACACTGAAAAATGCACGTGTAGCCAAAATGGAAAACAAGAAACAGAAATAAAATGTGTAACCACAACCAGGGGTAGCTAGTTGCATATACTACAGTACAAATGAATATAGTCAGTAGGTTAACCGCAATCGAGATGAGGCCTTCCTGACCATAACTAAGAAATTGTCCTTCGTCACCCATCCCAATTCACAACACGGTGATAAGAGGCATAGCTTTGGCATTTGTCCCCAAACGTACAGTTCTATTACCCAATTACTATGACAACAAATTGCGAAGCACAATGAATGAAGCAACTGTCTTACTATGTTATGCTCCACATATAATCAAACTCATTAGAATAGGTACTGTTTAAGTGCAAATAAGGAATTGTTGCTTAGTGTCTCAAGGGTTTTTCTTAAATTATTTTGAACCCTATTGTAAGTTTTTGTTTTGAGAACAATTATTTGTTATTTTTTCCCCCCTCCCTTCCTTCGAACGATGCAATTTGATTCAATTTGACAAAGCAGTTTTCACGGGAACCGTAGAGGAAAAAACCTTGTGTTTAAAAACAGAACCAAAGGAAAAAATCCTATGTATTTGTACCAAAACTTTCTATGTATCACAATTTAACTGCTGTCTGAGCTTTGGGTATTCTTGATTTATCAGCACACAGTAAATATATAGCCTATCCCACACAAATAGTTAGCTTTAATTGTAGTGAACATGAAGCAAGTTCAAATCGCAGTTTAATTTTCAACGACCAATGTCAATGGGAGTTAACTGTGTGAAATGGCCCACTACTTTTACGTAGATTATGTATGGGGATATTGCACTTTTTTCATGTTTTAAACACTTTAGAAGAATCCCAATTAATAGATTGTTTGCTGTAACCAACTAACACAATCCACAGTGGTAGCCTAATTTAGGCCATATTACCTAGGCCAATATCATACAAACAATTAGCGATAAAAAGCAGCGAGTAGAATTTTTGCCTCGGTCACCAGTTGGAAAAGTTGTTTTAAAAGTATTTGTCAAGGCCTGAGGGTTAGGAATTATATTAACCTTTTATGTGGAGTAAATGTATTGTATTGCACACTAGAAATGCCATTGTATTATATGTTGAGCAGTATCATGTAACCTGCACATGTACTGCTGTGATGATGAACGGAATACAATCAGTAGAGCGCAGATTTTCAAACTGTGTACTTACTTATTAGTTGTCCTCCTATATCTCACTTCTCTTTAACTTAAGAACACAGGATAGCATTTGCAACCCTTTGGGAGCTACCTTGATCTGCTCCTTGAATTTGCGATGCACACCATCTATCTGATCAAACTGTGCCATAAAACAGTACTTCTTACATGCAGAAACAATGCCATGACCCAGCACTGGCAGTAGCCTAGTACTAGTAGTAGTACAGTACTAAAGTACTAAAGTTCTACAGAAATTGTCCAGGTTATCATGAAAATATATGTAAAATATATGTAAAATATAGACGTGTATAGTTATAAAGCCTTCTAATGGTCCTCGACGTATTATGTATCACACTACATAAGTTGAAATTTAGCAAAAATTAAAATTTACATTAGCTGCATTAAAACTTTAGGCATCACCTAACGCTAGGCTGTACACAAGACATATGCATGGCTAGCGTTAGGCTAACGTAGAGACGCATCGTTAAGAATGCACTAGGCCTAACAAAGAATGAGCTGAAGCTTTTTCAGTATACATAGTAAAACGATTTTAATTCCATTCTTGACGAAACTGTCAATCTATGACC
>JAIPMN010019279.1:2925-22150 GCA_020650975.1 Apostichopus californicus
CGTGGATCCCTTTCTGTTAACATTGCTGGTTATTAAATGAAGGAAAGATAAGGCCTTGAAATCTTGAATAAAACATACATAGTAAACTAGATTTTAGCAGTAGTGTTGATAAGAGTCATAGTATAGCAAAGTATTCATATCTTATGTGAATTCTTTGTGAGTGCTCCGTGAGAAGTTTCAATGACCAATAAAATTACATAGTATTTTTGAAAAACAAAACACAATGCAATAAGCTTGAAAATGTGCTGAATTGGAAAAAAAAAAGTGAAAAAAAGTTTCTGTGATTACGTAATCGATTGTCAATTGTGGTATAATTCTAGAACTGCACCTGCTTGCTTGCATCCTGTTGAGAGCTTTGTGTACAGGTTCTCACAAGCAATGTATCCTTGTCTGCATGTGTGTTGGTTTATACCAATGGTTGACTTTAAGCAGATCAGTGAGTGATCTTTAGTAAGTATTAGCATGCTTTATCAGGATGAGATAAAAAAAAGAAATATGAAAGGATTGAATAGGCAGACGATCAGAAATGCTTTTAATATACAGCAAAAGAAAGGTACGACTACCTCAACATTTCTCAAATATTTTAAACAGTGAACTAACATTTAATAATCACATGAACAGATCTATAGTAGGAAAACTTGACCTATCTTGATGAAAAAATGAAATTTAGCCATGAGGCAACAGATACTGGGCTGTCAATACTTTTATGGAGTGTTAGCTCAGTGGTTAACACCGGTGCCTTTCAATCATAAGGTCCCCGGTTCGAGTCACTCCCAGATTAATGTATGTCGTCCAGTTACAGAGTTGTTGACAATTAACAATTCATAATCATCGATGTTAAATATGAATGTGAGAGACTGACTTCGGTCAGCTTGCGGCTTTGATAAGCCAATTAGGCTTCTTCGCGAGTTCCTGCTTGCAGGAGGATCTAATATACATATACATACAATACTGATTAAGCTGCAGTGATAATGCACCATTACAGACAGCATTTGAACATGTTGACCTCTGCATTCACTTCTAAGAGGTTCCCTTTGGTTGCATTTGCGAAACAAGATACTGTTTATTTACATTTTCCCTGTATGCAAACTAGCAATTTATGCATGAAACTATTTGAGCAAAGAAGTACATTCACATAAAAAAATAGTAATGAAAATGTAATTGGTGTTCAACCTAGTATTTTAAGTTTGTCTATGTAATCAAACATACAGCCAACCATCAACCTCCTTCTCATTACTTGGCTGTCAACTGAGGACCCTTTTCAAACAGGCAACTTTTGGTTTTAGTATTAACTTCTAATCATTGCACATTCGAAGTGCTCATTTAGGCAGAAAACACCAAACAATGCTAATTTGGCAAATCACTGTCACAGATGTTGCGATAACTTGTTCTCTTCCCACTAATGCAGGTAAATATTGTTGCAGATGGAAACACATGAGTTCATGATATTGAGTATCAGCGACACATTGGTAATGCTCACTGTACATAACTCTGAGAGTTTATCAAGTGATGTTACCTCTTGTGCATTACTTTAATTTAAAATGGCACATATAAGATGTTTAACCACTCATTTAAAAAATATGTATTCAGTTACAAAAAAATTAAGGATCCTTTGTTTTCATTTTGAAACCTCTGCTTGAAGTTTGTTGTCTAACGTGTGTCCTTATGTACTTCACAGGTAAACAGAAAGAAAACATAATTCTAAACAAGATTTGGTAAACACAGAACTGGAACAAACTCTTAATTTGCAGCCTCTTCTCACTTCTGTCTTTGTTTTAACACACTTGAACAGCTGAACATTGATACCACTCAATATAAACTTGAACAGGTTAATATTCATATCACTCATAAAAAGTTAAAAACATACATACAGGTATGCTTGATCTCTATGGATAGTGTCTTACCATCAAAGAATATTCCTTCAATGGATCAGATTACCTTTATTATGCTATATAACAATCAATAATCTTATATAGTACATGATTTGACTTAAAAACACCCAGAGAATCAAGGACTTTATCCCTCTAATCTTTGAAGCGCCTACAGTTTGTTATTCTTGTTTACAACTTTCTAAGTATCTTTTCTTTTACCATTACGTTGTGTTTCAATAATGCAAATAACATACCCATCAATTGTAAAAACTTAAAGTTTAAATTAGAACACTTTCAGTAGCCTAGCTACCCAAGTTATGAGAAAATGAGATCAAGTAGGAACACAGAAGCTCTTCATTAGCAGGTTTCTCTTCCTTCTCTCTACTTTTTTAGAACACTTGAACAGCTAAACATATGTGTCCACACTGCAGTGGCAGGGACCTCGCTATAGAGGGGGTGTGGGGGTGTCTCACCCCCCCCCAATCTTGGTAAAACTGACGATAGTTGGAAAATTTGAGTGCGACAGTCAGAATTTCTGACTGTCGCACTGTAATTTACCTAGGCCTATTCATATATTCTTGTGATTGTGAATGACCTAAATATTTCGGTTAAAATTGACCTTTAATCAGTCATATTTACCACAATTTCCTTGCCACTTTGAGAAATTGTATCTCGCGATCCTTATACTCCACCGTACAAAACTTCGTATGATTTTGAATACTCTAAAAACAAATGCATAATAGAACAACTGTACAAGGTTCGCCAGCTTCAATTCGGTTTATTTATGTACTAATTTTGCTATTGGGTGGGTTGACCCTTCCAGTAAGTTCAGGATATATAGTCTCTATGGAATACAATAAAACACTCAAATGATAATCTACGGAAGCTTAAAAGTGCCATCAACATAAGAAAAACTTTGCCCCAGAAGTTGACATTTTTAGTAAACTGTTTAGATAACAAGATAAAATCTTATCAAAAATCAGAAAAATGTTGGATTGCTCAGTTGCTTTAACTGAGCAATTGAACAATTTTCTGCAAAATGTTTAATTGACAACTTATCATATCTCGTCAATTGGACATTTTTCTGCAAATTGTTTCATTGTTCACTTCATTCCAAATACTCATTTGGAATGAAGTGAACAATTGAAAAAATTTTCATGTGAGTAGCCCCCCCCCCCCTAATCATCAGGCCTTAGCTACATCCCTGGTCAGTGGTTATTATATCCATTACAGTCATCACACTAAATCTATAACATCTTCATCTCTAATGATCTTGCCCTTTCCCTTAATTTATGTTTGTTAGTTTCGTTGAAAATTTTGGTCCTTACGGTCCACCAATCAAACTTATGGTCTAATGCTCCTTCTCCCAGAAAATCTTCGATCTCATTGCGACCTACTTGGGAAAAAAATAACTCTACGAATTAGAAATGATTTTTTTTGCTTATAAAATATTATGAGGGGAAGGATCATGAAAGGTAACTCTAGTGGTACTTTTTGATAGGAACAAAACCAGAATGAAAACACAGTTCCTTGCTGATGTTCACTGATTAGTTTCATAGGGATTTTTTCAAAAGCCCTATGAAAACAAGAGCAAAATTTGTGTTTGCAAATAATGCTAAGACTTGTCCCTCATGCTTGATATCAGTTGTACAGCACATATCAGCAGGTTTCAAAATATCTGCCAATGTCAACATAACAAAGTTTGAAGAACCTCCAACATTTGGTAGCTGAATTTTTGCAATTTTAATATGTTTGAAGAAATCACACCTTACAGTTGCCTGATTTCCCAATTTGAAATATTAACATTAAGTGATTTGATCTCATTAATATTCATGAGATAAAGCAAACATGTATTATATAATTTAATCAGGCCTTAACTTAGGCATACATACTTACTTGGGAGCTTCTTTTCTGCAAGTCCTTTGATGTAAGTTTCAAAATTTTCCACCACACACCTTCAAGCACTTTCACTCCATTTAATGTATTTCCTACCTCAAACAAATGAGGAAAATCAAAAGTGAAATCCATGTTAATTGAGCTTGAACATGACTTCAAAAATAAGAAAGAACTATATATGAAATCATGTTTGATGATACAGTTATACACCATGGAAGGTACCTGACGCCTGACATACAACAGTAGGTAAAGCAACCAGAGGAAGTGTTGTCTTGCGAATGCTCATTAATATTCAGCAGATTTGAAACTATTGCAGTCACAATGTCTGAATATATGTGTACAATAAACAAACATCTAACACTCAATTTGTCTGGTGTTGGAAAGGATTGCTGCAGCAGCTAGCTGTAGAGGCAATTGGGAAAATTGGGAATCCTCCACATATACAGTAATACCTTATTCTGGTCAGGGTATGTGAAGTTGTATAACTTGTTAATAGGTTTAAACCTTTTCTTCATTATATAAAGGTGCACCAGTAATTACAACCTTCCTTTCATCACATACGCATTGATAAAAACAAGATACTGGAAGAGTCTCCAGTCCTTAAATAAAACTTTACTCTGTCATTTCAAATCCAGAAAAACAGTCAACTAAATTTAGTCTGCTTTCTTACTAAGGTGCATCATGATGCTCAAGTAATATTTATACAAGCAAAACCTAAAGTCATCTGTGTGAACAAAGCATAAAACATCTTCTTTATTATGGGAGCACTTCTGCAAACTCTTCCTTGGTTGAGTTGATTCCCACAAAGAATTGTACACATTTCTTGTTTTCACTTTTTTTTCAAATAAACTCCAGCTGTTTGCATGCCAAAGGAGCTCATCTAATGGTGTTTCTTTCAAAATAGCTGTCCTTCCTTGCTTTGACTCATTTGCCAGATTTCCACATGATTTGATTATTGCATTTACCCAAAATAAAAAATAAAAAACTGAAGCATAAACAATATTATTGTTTTAAACATATTTCCTCTAGCACAATAAGAGCAATTGCCACCTTTAACTGCAACTAATTAATTCTTGCCCAAAAGTAAACTAATGGAGCATATGTCTACTGAAATCAGTTTACCCCAGCTGCTTTCTTCCGATCCATGTGAGTATGCAAGGAGGATCTGATCCCACACACAAGGGCGATCAAGTTGTATTGTGAAGAAAAGTAAATATTAATTCTTATTTGATCGACAGCAATTTTGTCAGCATTCCAATACTGCAGTGATTGGTTTATTTCTTTTGCATGAGTGCAGGCCAAATTGACATGCTCAGTGAAGAATACGACATAACAGCCGATGAAAAAACTTTAATGAAATTTGTTGGTTACAAGGCAAACATGTTAACATGATGCAAACAAAGACCCCTCCCTAGTGAAAGTGTGACAAATTGAGCCTCCCATGATCCTAGTCCCTTTATTGTCATAAACTTGTTACTCTTAAAGATTTTGTAAACACACTTTTTGACATTCCGTCATAAAGATCTTCGCACACTGTCATACTTACATACAGGTGACTCGTTGGTCATGGATCGGGATTCTCCTCTTGCTCTTTTTCTTCTCTGTTGAACATCAGCCTCCTGCACTGCTGGACACAGCAAGAAATAAAATGAACACCGTTAAAACAATTGAGTTTGATGAGGATACACAAATCAATACAAATAAGATAATGACAGCATGCTGTTAGCTTAAAGGGTGTCAAGACTCGCTCAAAAAGAAACGTCTAATGCCAGTAATCTGACCTAGTTTCGAATAAGGTGTAACAGAAGTGTTAGACATCACCATCGATCCAAGAAAATACACACACACAGCTTGCTACCATCGGTATTTAGACACTAGTGTACAGTCAGTTCATGCTGCAGTCAATACCCACAGCATAGTGTAAAAAACAATACAGCGATGGACATCTCAGGTCCAGCTAAAGATAACAAGGTATCACATTTCATTACTGTACTGTCTGCATTTTGTAGTGACACGAATAAAACGTCACTTACAAGCAACAGAAAGTTAACTTTTTCAGATGGCCGCACGCGAGTCTTCAATGCCTTTAAAATTTCTATGCTTCAAGACTAATTGATAATTCCGGTAGCTGCATGTAGTCATCTTGAAGCAAGTGTCACCGATTTTTCATCTCTCCTAAAACATGCAACTACGTTATGTTATTCAACCAAATGATAGCAGACACCAGGAAATAACTAGAACTTATGGCACCAAATTATATCCATACTTTGACTCAACTAGCAATTACATGTAAAATTACAGTATATTACTGTAGCTTATTAAATTTAGTTGCCCAATTGCTCTGATAATGATAATTCATATCAATTGAATGATCCATCCAACCAAATTTACAAAACACAAACATTATGGGGTCACAAAGTCTGCAGGGTTATCTTCCTTCTGTTATTGTGTAAAGGTTATTAACCATTGCATGTGTCAGGGAGATTAAGACTGTCAATATAATTCATTTGGAATGCAATAACATTTGCCTGAGAAAGAAAAAGGAACTGGAATTAGGGAAAACGTAGTTCTGACTTGTATGCCACATGCATATGAGAGTCCTTCTGTACAAGAAATAAATATTTGGGGTATATTATTTATTAATGATCACTTTATATTCTTGAATTTGATAGCTGATTTATAGTATTGGTAAGACTGCATGACAAAAATCAAACAGCCAGTTGTTACTGTTAACTAATACCTCTTTTGATATAGAGGTCAATGATGTAGAATAGGTATTTTATTACAGGGTCTGTTAAGTTTACTACAGTTCTGTAGTTCTTTGTTTCGAGGTAGGAAATGTATTTCATAAAGGATATAATGCAGATGTTTGAGTCTTGAGAGTAATGAACAGCTAAAGCAGATACAAAATACAAAAGTTTTAATACAATGTCAAGCTGATAACTGTTTCTCGCATGGAACATCACTTATGTAGCTTTCAAAATCTACAGCATAGCTAGAGGAATATAAGCCTCACCAGTTATTACATTAATACATCTAGTTCTACCATGTTCTACTTCAGTATATTATAGGTCAATGCAGGTAATTGTCTCAGTTAAGATTAATAACTTTTTCTGTGTCCCTCTAATATCTATTTGTTACGACAAAATCAGTTATGTAATGTTTAAACTGACTTGATAACAAACTTCAATAACATCACTTTATTTATTAGGCAATGATGTAGTCTGCAAAGTGTAAAGGAGCTGATCGACTTCCCTCATTTAAGTCTCACTTTTTTTGTCAATTTGCTGAAGATTAATTCAATAACATTTTATATTTTTCGACATCATTCTTGCCATTTATCCCTCATCCCATAAGTCTTGGTGCCCCTACATATCCAGTATAGTAAACTGTCATACTTACATACAGGTGACTTGTTGGTCATGGATCGGGATTCTCCTCTTGCTTTTTTTTTTCTCTGTTGAACATCAGTCTCCTGCACTGCTGGACACAGCAAGAAATGAACTAACAACATTAATACATGAGTCACCATATTAGAACTACTGACTGGCTGGGAGAAACTTCTATGAAATTTGAAATATACAAAGAAACTGAGGCTTCTAAGGATATTCGAACCATCACCCCTTCCCCCAGGACTACCAGTCCTCCACTCTATGGTGGTCAATGGTGCATCCAAACACTAATATTATTTTAGGTGGTTACAACTTCGCTGGGGTTGTTTTCCATGTGGAATACGTTTCAGTGAAGGTTGTCTACCATTGCATGCATGTGCCCAGAGAAAAACATGGAGGAATAATCACAAAATCTACATGAAAAGTTGTGTGATCGCACATTTCTTACATATCTAGCAATTAAGGACACCAAATAGTATATCCACAATACAAACACTTACAGCTGAGCCTCTCAAATTTCTTACATGAAGTTTTTCAATTGCGCCATTACTGGGTTCTTTTGTTTCCATCATGCAATTGACAAAGCTTTTATCCAAAACACAAAGAAATGGTTTCTTTTCTCTTACAAGTATAATTTTTGATCTTACCCATTGCCTCTTCTCGGTCTTCATTCGCAACCTGCCCTGTAAAATTTAAGAAAGAAGTATGTTCCATGATCTGTTTAATAAAGTTATCACCGCTTTAATACCAAACTCTAACAAGGAGCTAAAATATTTGTCACTTTTTGTGTTATGACTTTATTATCTCATCCTTGTATACATTTACAGACAGGGAGATGTTTTATTCCATTGGGTCACCTGCTTTTGAACAAACCAATGGTCTGTAAACAGACAAGTACTGTAGCCTAATTTCCATCCCTTGTGGTATAGAACTGTAAGTTGGTGGGCTAGTGGGCACTTAATGGGGTACCTTATGATAACCTTATCCCATTGGCTGGCAAGTACCAACTGGGGTGGGGGATGAAAAAATGTGTGATGTCTGTGTGTGTGTGTGTGTGTGTGGGTCAGTTTGACTTCACAATAGCATCTATGTGAAGAAGCTAGCCTATATAAGACAGAAAACTTAAAATTGGCTAAAGTGTCAAAGGTCAGGATGTCACAGGTCAAATAAGCAAAATGTTGCTGAACAGTGCGCCACGAACTCCTCCCAGATGGTCAATCTGATGCACTTCAACTTACCCATCACTCCTATCTTATATCCCCAAGACCTATAATGTCATAGGTCAACAACAGCAATGCTATTTTTGACAATATAGCTGCATTTAAGAGTGTCAGTTCACTTCACAATTGCACCTACGTATAATGAATGAAATGGACACAAAATCTACGTCGTAAATTAACATCAATAGTCAAGAGGTCAAATGAGTAACAATGTTGTTAAAAGGTGTATCGCAATTTCCTCCTAGATGTCAAGTCTGATTCATTTCAAATCGTGGCCCCCCCCCCTACCGAGATGTCTTGTCCCTATAACCTGTGACAACATAGATCAAAGGTCAAGTGGTTATATGTGCAAAAACAAGAAAATCCTATTTTTGGCAATATCTGCATGTCAGAGTGTCAAAATGACTTAAAATACTACATATGTCAGCCAGTCAGGTAAGAAACATCATAAAGCAACTAACTATAGGGATGGATTGCCCTCATTTTTGTTTCTCTTAATTGTGCTTATAATTTTTCTGATCTCTGATCACATTGATGTGTCAAAGTGCAGCAATATTTTCCACCATAACATAACCCACAATTGTAAGTTACAATCACATTGATAAAACTATACATAAAGTAGCAAATGCCTGTTACATTTTATAGTTCTCAAATTCAGGGATTTAAAAAAAAACTTTCTCTGACTTTCTCTGATATCTGCACAATATATGACTATAGATATGAAGAGTTAAATTACTTTAACCTGATTCCATGCACCATATTAATATCAGCCAGAAATGTTAACATTGTTTATTAGTACTTCCAAAAAAAGGGATCCTGCAATTCAATGGTTGAAAAGCAAAAAGTAATAATTACCGTCAATATCATTTAGTCTCTTTCCAACTTTTATGATTTCCATTAATGCCAGAGGAGCCTGGTAGATGTTTTCATTCACATTTGCTGAATGTCCCATATGCTTGTAGAAGAGAGTTCGTTCACCTTCTGGGATTTCCATGGCCGAAAAGAGTGTGCTGACTCGATGGCGATTTTTTGTTGCTGTAAGAAGGGAGAGATTCTTCACTTCAACTTTTTGACATACATTGTGTACAGAGTGCCAACCACACACGTGATTCCACGATCCCTGAGTGCTAGGAAAAACATATTCATTAGCTGCTGCTACTCCAGCCAGTGATCTCACTTCCATATTGGTTAGAGTGTTAAGTGGTTCAATAGCACTTTCTGGTATCAATACAGGTACTAAATGTTTATTTCCTTTACCGGTTTGGTATGCTATTTTCATGGATCGTGCAAGTGCTCTGTCAAGGGGATCATCCAATTTTTCAATTTGACTCTCATCAACCCAAGCATTTTGCACTGCATCCTGCCATTCTCTCAGTCTTAAGCGACATGGCTCACCACCGCGTCTCGCATTAAATAGGGTTAATCTGCACACTAAGAGATCCCTAAGCTCTGTAAAGCGACCACTGTCCCATAAATAGAATTCTGTAGCAGACATAATGCTAGAGATATGTTCCAGTGTGTAGTTTCGAACATTTAGAATGTCCTCTTCAAATGGCAGACTTGATGGTTTTCGAAGTTTCTCATTACGAGCCTTGTTGACAGCATATACTGCATCACCAAATAGGTAATCGTGGTTGAGCTCTAGAACCTCAACGAATCTATCAATTTCTTCTGCCTTTTTATCTTCGTCATCTATTAAGTAAGAACCTTTGATCAGTTTGCTGGTCTTCTTCAGTAGATAGTAGAGGGCTGTTTTTAGGCCATGTTTCAAGTCATCTGTGCTGTTACCTTCTCCTTTTAGGCAGTATGTTCTCACAGATTGTTCTAAGTGATTGAAGTTTCCTCTTGCAAATATATCTGCGCTTGAGCCTTCCTTGACTGCTAATGGACCAAGCTCTTCCTCTGTTTGAAGAAACACTTGATACAATGAAGCCAATCTTCTCATGGATGTCATAACTGATCTTCTTACTTCATTTTTCTTATCAGCTTTAAGTTTGTTCTTCATCCAGAGCCACTTTCCTACATTGTAAATGACTTTATCCTGTCGACAAATCCTGCCGATGCTATCTTCCCTCAACTTGCACAAAACCTGAACTGTAAATGAGCTGTGTTTATCTTCTTCTTCATTAAACTCACTGATTAATGAGATGGGAATACTTAGTTTGGGTTCACAAGATTCACCCTGGCAAAGTTTGATGTGCCTGTGCAGAAATTTCTTGTTATAGAAACCCTTGCAATGGCCACACATGGCAAGAGAACACTGTTTTGAGCTCCTCCTTTCTTGTTGGTATTCTGGAACTTCTACCTTCGCCTGTAATTTGTTTTCCTTCCTTATTCCTTCCTTTCTGAATTTGGAAAATGTCACAATCCGTTCTTCCTTTGGCGCTTTCAGTGCATTGGCCACAGAGGATATGTTTTTGTGTACCAGGGTTATGTGTCTAGACAATTTTGACTGAAAGACATCACAAAAAGGGCACTTTCTTCTAGGGTTTTTCTTGAAGTTAGTCTTAAGACAGCTTGCTTGTTCTGTAGTGCTTAGTGCTACAGTAAGATTTCTGTCATTGAAAGGATATGGAAAAACCACACTGTGAGCATCACTGTCAGACCCCACCCCTTTTTCACAGATCCTTCCATTGACATTATTGTTTGTCTGTGATTCATTAATTTCAGGAGTAGTTGCCATCTCTTCTTCGCTGTCAATGTCTGAACCATCATCACTATAAGGAACATATTCTGAAAGTTCTGCAAATGAGTCATGGTAAAATTTACCCTTTCCTCCACCTGAACATCCATCCTTGCCCCTCCTTGACTCTGCTTGCTTATCTCTACAAATAATGAACTTCCTGTGTTCACTTTCACTGTCACATTCATCATCACTATCAGGGACATGATCTGATAAGTCTTCACTTGTGCAATCATCGACTTTACCCTTTCCTCCACATGAACATCCATCCTTGCCCCTCCTTGACTCTGCTTGCTTATCTCTACAAATAATGAACTTTCTGTGTTCACTTTCACTGTCACATTCATCATCACTATCAGGGACATGATCTGATAAGTCTTCACTTGTGCAATCATCGACTTTACCCTTTCCTCCACCTGAACATCCATCCTTGCCCCTCCTTGACTCTGCTTGCTTATCTCTACAAATAATGAACTTCCTGTGTTCACTTTCACTGTCACATTCATCATCACTATCAGGGACATGATCTGATAAGTCTTCACTTGTGCAATCATCGACTTTACCCTTTCCTCCACCTGAACATCCATCCTTGCCCCTCCTTGACTCTGCTTGCTTATCTCTACAAATAATGAACCTCCTGTGTTCACTTTCACTGTCACATTCATCATCACTATCAGGGACATGATGTGATAAGTCTTCACTTGTGCAATCATCGACTATACCCTTTCCTCCACCTGAACATCCATCCTTGCCCCTCCTTGACTCTGCTTGCTTATCTCTACAAATAATGAACCTCCTGTGTTCACTTTCACTGTCACATTCATCATCACTATCAGGGACATGATCTGATAAGTCTGTTACCGTGGTCTCTGTTCCAAAACTCTCATCTAGTTCTCCGCTTTTAAATTCAGACAACCCAGCCATCTTCCTTAATATTTTTATTGCATTCATTTCCAAACTCTCAGCAGCGTTTGCAGCAAGTGATGTGTTTGTGCATATGTTTGGAACAATTGCATCTTCTTCACAGAAAAGCTGGTCTTGCAATGGGCTGGTTCTCATGCTTTCACTCTGTGCTATCTTCGTCAAACCATTTGATCTACTTTGAGTTTGAGCAGTTACACCATTCATCCGCCAAGGTAAATCAGCAACCCCATAGTCAAACCTGATTTCTTCACCAGGAACTATGTTTCTCTTTGCAAAGAGACATAGATGTGAATTTCCATCAACTATTATTACTTTCATATTTGCATTGGCCTGTTCAGCTACTTCATCATTCACCATCCGTCCAATTGACCCATTTTCAAATGACGCGTCAACACTGGAATTAACAACAGAAAAGTGAAACCAAGTTAACAGACATTTCAAATGTACTAAATGACAAATAAACTAGTTACCATCCTGAGGTAATGTATTCCAGTATATTTTGCAGCCCACTATCAGTCTGCGTGGGTAGGTAATTAGATATAAACCTTTGCAATACAAAGTGAAGCTTCTGATATGCAGATACAATTTACATTAATGCTGAGCTGAATAGCCAATAGATGCTTAAACAGATATCAAAAAGTTCACCAAGTATAGTGTGCATTTAACATACTTTTAATTAAAACTAAGAACATGGAAACTGTCTTGGACCCTTAATTACATTATTATGAGAGTGATTGTGATCTGTTCTGCATTAAAGTATTTTGCCATGGCTTGGATCAAATCATAGGTACTCAATAAGACTTGCTTCAAGTGGAGGTTTTTGTCTTATTGTAGGTAAAGAACTGTGGCATATATGCAATGATACACATGTTCTTTTACTGGAATGCAAATTAAAATTATTCCTGTTTCATATATCCAGGCCCCTTGGAGCATGTGTCCACATTTTAATGATTTACTTGAATTGTGTACTTCTTCAGTTGTTAACAAAGAGGAACTTTTTATGCACATTTCTTATTGTATAAACTTCTGTTTGTTCAGTCAATAGAACATGCAAGAAATGACACCTGTTTTGTGCATTTGAAATGAGTCTTTAAGCCAGTATAAATTTAACACATGTATATATACATGTATATTACCATTCATTAACTTTATCAGTGATGTCATGATTGCCTGTTCCTATATTAATTCTTTTGTACATAATGAAGTTAATCACCTTTTGAACTTGAGAAGGATTTTGCATGACTATTCTATCTGTGTGTCATGTTTGCTTTGTAGCCCTGGTGTGTATTCACCAAGAACTGCCATGATACATACCGTCACTGACTCCTGTGAGGGACATACTACACTCTAATGCCTGATAGGAAGAACAAAATACATGTTCTTACTTGAGAGCTGTGCTTTCTGTTCTATGGCTGGTATAGAAATTGCTTTTAAGTTTCTTAATATGTGGTAGGACAAGAAACATACCATTTTCTTCCATAGAAATATAGAAAACTTCCGACCGAATCGGGATATTCCTGCTCTCTTTGGGCCCCCTCTTTGGCTGTAATGTGCTGGCCTCTGTATTCAAGTAAAAATTCCCCATCACGGAAATGTCTTGTTGTGAATACTCCTCTACCTGTAAAGTGTAATACAACACAAATTCAAGTATTTGAGGTACTGTGTCAAAAGAAGATCATTTGGCCACTGAAGAAGACGCCGTGTGGCTATTGCAACAATTGACAAGAATTCAATCCACAGAGTTGCATATATCTCATCCCTATAGTTAGTTGCTCTATGGTGTTTCTTACATGACACATGTGGAATCTGAAGTCATTTTGAAACACTGACACGAGGATATTGCAAAATATAGGATCTTCCTTGTTTACTTAAACTTTGACCTACTGTATGATGTCACAGACAACAGGGCTACTCATGCAGTAGTGGGTTACTGCCCACCAAGTTTGAAGACCATCGAATCTACTATCTGGGAGGCGTTGATGACACACTTTTGCAACATTTTTGCTGTATGATATTGATCAATGGCCCCCTATGATTAGTACATAGACTTTTACCATTTCATTTACCATAGCCCTATATATGGGCAATTCCACCAAAAAGGTCAACCTTCCTATCAATTTTTCAAATTTTTCCCACATTTATGGTACAGGCAGCTATATATTATTCAAAAGAAAATCCATACCAAAAATTGTGTATGAAGGTACAGTATGTAGTTCTTGTGTGCTAAATTTCCTACAAAATGTGAAAATTGCATAATGGGTAATTTAACAATTCAACATGTTTAGTTTAAATGGCTCTGCCACTTTTATATTAAAATATAAGTAACTAGCTCTACATTAGTACAAAAATATAATCTTCTATCTTTTTTTGTGATATGCAGTATGCTATCAGCCTGTCACATTTGGAAGTTATGGTCCTTTGCTGTGTAGGTCCATAACCAAAATTTCATGTTTACATTTCAGGTAGTAAAATTGTTCTATTTAAAATTAAAAGTAATAACTAAAGCAGACTTTTAGTGCCTAACATAAATACCCAAAAATAAAAAAATCCAGTATTTATGCGAAAATGTTGGTTATGGACGTACAGATTTTATGTACGTCCATAGCGTACGTCCATAACCAAATTAACAAACAGTGCACATGCATTACTGTTGTGTTACTTGCTTTTCTTAATTAGTTACTTAAATTAAGATCATTTAAAACAATATATTGTTTACATTAACATCATATCATCTTATTAAAATAAGCAAACAGTAATAAAAATGTCAATATTCATGAGAATAAGCAAATGGAAAGCCTAACCGTTATGCTACAGACAATCCTACATTAATTTACTACATAAACACATGTAAACACATGTAGGCCTAACCATCTATTTAATTGTTTGGCTAATTGCCAACTGTGCAATTAGGCTAAGCCTAAGCTATATGTGTCAAATGAAAACTACTGTACATGAACTAGGTTATAATGGTTAGGGTATCCTTGGTAAGTTCGTATGTGGGCTAATAAAGGTGCGGAAAGGGCCTAATGGGGATGGGTTGAAACAGGATTTTAGCAGGGCACAGGTGGGGCACTAAATGTATTTTTTCTGGGGGGTGCAACAAATTTCTACACCAATAGAGGTGCATACAATATGTATGGTATTTTAGTCTTTCATGAGGGTCCCTGAGAACACCAGGATTTTGTAGGGGAGAAGTGCTGCCAGGCCCCCAGGGCTACATGGGCTGAAACAAGTGCCTCCTGAGAAACTGCCAAAGGATTTCTGCTGTTTGACGGTACCTTTGATCTTTTAATCTATAGTATCATAGGTCACTGAGACACAAAATCGCAATGATGGGGACTTAGCTAGCTATCCATTACATTTGAAGTTCACTGGACTTATATCTACCAGTTGGGGCTGTGACACACTTATTGGCCACACCCAGACACACATGCATGCATGCACCCACTCACTCATAAATATGCCATCATGACAACAAAGGATATGCGTTTCGAATTATCCACAAAACGATAACCAGTGAAAATTTCAATCAGTTAAATGGTAATGGACCCTACAACCACACATAAACCAATATGAAACATAGAACTATATAATTTCTTTTAAAACAATAAACTTTGAAATGCTATGTACAGTAACCAGCTTTGGCCCTCTAACTTAGGAAGTGTGCTATATTAAAGTTTATAACCAACAGAATAATGTGGAAGAAGAGTAAACTACCACACTAAGTTGTAACAAAAATTCATCATGTGTTCAGAGAATCTGTGATAAAGAAGAAACTTACCTATGTAGTCATTTATTTCCTCTACAATGAGACCGCTTTGATCCACACCACTCCTGCAGTGTTCTTCTGCATCCAGTCTTGGAATATTTCTTTGACGTAATTTATTGTAAGCCATGTTACAGCCTGCATGCAGATAAGTAAATGGTAAATTAATTAAGGATACATGTTACAAATATATTGGACACTTGACAGGTAAAAAATATTCAAGAACACAAAAGGCAAAATGAATGATGTTGTTTCCTATTATTATGATGCTCAATCTTTGGGGGCATAATTTATTCAAAAGTATATTGTTTCCACCTCACATGACTATTTGCTATACTTGGCTAATTCTGTATTCCATGGTATATGGACCATGGAATATCAGTGATTCATTATTTTGTGGGGCTTAATGAGAAAATGTTAAAATGTTATTGATTCATCAACAGTTCATCCAATCTCCTTCAAACATAGAACAATGATGATATTGGTACGGAGTTTCTATCTTCTTAAGATAGTGTTACAACTCATTAATATGCGTGATGAGCAGAGCGTAACATATTTTACCCATAAAATGCTCCTAAACACAAAATCTTAAATCAATTAAGTGGATTAATGTCATACATGACACATTTGTAGGCTGACGGCGAATGGTCCCTGTTGTTTTGGTGATGTCATGCGTTCTAATGAGTAGGCAGTCTTAATTAATGATCTTGAAATGCTAACGTTCCAACTACATCCCATTCCCTCCAAACGTAGGGCAAATTGCTAACAACTATTGTTACGGTATATGGCATTCCCTGTCTCAACCTGTCAAATCTGCTAAGTCTCTAAAGTCAGTATCAATGTAAAATCAAGGATGATCATCTCAACAAGTACATGTAAGCATGTTGAATTTAAACTTCGTTATTTAATACCACACTCTTACACTTTTCTTTCCCTTCTGTGGCTGTGAAAGTTAAGCAACAAGTACTGATTTGGCCACAAGATTTATACCTTATGACTACATGAATACAAATGTTATTCAGGTTGAAACATTTTATTTACAATAGTAAAGGCAAGCACGATGAATAGAAGAATGAGAATGAAACCATATATCACATTGTCCAGGAGTAACCACTCGTTAGGCACAGTATTACCTGCCTTAAGGAAAGACAATATTTTGCATCAGACATTCAGCCAAACTTTTAAATCTAAATATATTATAGAGAAATATTAAAGCCATTGATGTGACACACAGGGTACTTAGCAGGCAAAACTGAGTTTGACATGCGATGTGGTCTTTGTTGCCCCCTAATATTATAGAATTTTGAATTATTTTACATATAGTTGTACAAAAACTGCTATGGGATTTGTCTTGGACTTCTGCCATATAAAAACACAGCTTAACAGCTTTAAGCTCAGGCTAAATGTCATTTCTGATGATTGCATACACACCACAGAAGCGTTAAGCATTTTCACCTTTTGCAGTTAATTAGCCTACTGTACACTAAAGGCCAGCGTCGGCAAAAAAAGAAAGAAATTGGCTCCAGTTGAGTTGCTAACACTACAAGTTAGGACAGACCCAAATTGTTGGTGGATTCATCAGTGACACAGCTCCGGCTCCCAATTTTTGGTCAACCGTCCCTCTCAAGCATGTTAACAAGCACTTGTGCCCTTACTACCCTTGGTATATAATAACAGGCTTAGGCCCATTATTGACATGGAACCTTGATTGAGATGCCTCCAAATTTAACAGAATACCACCCCAGGAACAGTAGGCCAGCTTAGCTAACCCTGTTTAAAGAAAGCAGAAATATGTACTCCTTAACCTTGAACATTTACAGGTACATACCATTAAAAAGAATTTTGTTTGATTTACAATGAAAGAATAATAAGCCTTGACTGTTTGTATAAAAGAAAAAAAACTGATAAAAGAAAAAAATTCAACTAAAAAAAGGACAAACTGATGCCAGATTTGTCAATCATGAATTATCTGTATAGGCTAGAGAACATGGGCAAATTTGTGATGGAAAAAAGACATCTTGGGGTCAAAGTTCGCTCAATTCTACATTGTGTATGTAGTGAACAATAGATTTGGAGGATATACTATTTGGTCTCACATGAAAAATGCTTGCAGATGGTTGTTGTGGATTATCTTTCATTAGGATCATTGATCAAATACTTAAAATCCTCAATAACCAGCCCACTATGCTACTGGATTATTTTAAGTATGTACCCCTCCTAACTTTGTGCGTACATTTGCCCACCTCTACGTGCACAGCATGGAAGTGAAATGTCAAAGCTAGCGATCATAAATTAAATTTTTGGACATAATTGAAAATTGGCTTCGTATGATAAGTTTATTGAGGGCAAAAATCACAATAGGTCTAGACAATAAGGCATTTTATATAGGCTAAGCATTGTCCAGCCTTCCCTGTCTTCAGCAACACTGTTGGCTTAGGCTTAACTTAGGGTATATTTACTGTATCATTTGTATCCAAAAATTGTGCTATGTAAGCATCATTCATCACTTATTTATGTTTTTGTAGAGTTTTGTGACAACAATTGTCAAAGGCATGACATTAAAATCAAGTTTAGCCTAGCAAGGGCAACACTAACAATAGTAACATTACTGTAAGTTACTTAGGCTAGACCTTGTTAATGTTAGGCTTAGAAAAGATAGACTGAGTGAGACAAGTAAGAGCTATAATTTTGCAAAAATTGTGATTGGTAATCAGCCAGCCGCAAAGGGAACTGAGGCCTACTTTATACTAATCCTAGGCTAGTCAATAAAGCATTTGGTAAAGGAATCAATATCTAGCAATTGCAAAACGCCAAAAAAAATGACGGTATTACCTATGCTTCCAAAGTCAATCTGCATGGATTCCATTTCGATAGTGCAACATGGTTACCGCGCGCGCCGAACTGCGAACAGAAGTTAGCATGCATGCATACAGTGTGAAAACCCTCGTCGACGCGATGAGCTCTACATAACACTTAGCGCTATTTCGCGGTGATGACGTCACAAGGTGTGGATGCCAAATGAAAATGCGTCAATATGAACATGGATATCAGTATATGTATCACCGACAGGGATAGGGATCGAAATTGTGACTTTCAAGGTCACAGTTCCATTGGTCAGTTTGACCAGCATTAAAACAGCATCGATAATAAAACATATACCTATAGAACGATCAAATAAACGAGATATATCTTGATGGGTCCCTAATAGCTAAATTTTGCACAGGTCACATATACTACTACAAAAATTGTCAAGCTATAAATATCCATTCAGATGTATAATCGTCCAATCAACATAAAGAGGGTGTAGAGGGCAGCATCCACGAACAATGGGTACTAATAACCTGTACACCGAAGCCCTAATTACAGAATGAACATGCCCTTAAACATTAGGGGAACACGAATATGTTCCCCTAACGTTACTGTCCCTCTAAGGTAGCAATTTTCAATATGGAATGGGCACCTAATGTACACTT
>JAIPMN010019280.1:5259-16277 GCA_020650975.1 Apostichopus californicus
TGGGTGTGATACAGTCTTGCTGAAACTTTCTTACTGAAACCCCCCCCCCTTGGCCTCCCCCCCCCCCTCAATTGATGTAGCTTGTTAAGTTGCACAATGGTTTGATAAAACATTAAGGTTATTTTTTTATCCCATATATGTAACTGTTGATGAAATTGCTTTATGTTGGTATGTGTTGTTAACCTTGATACATGCCCTTGTGGTCAATCGGTGTGTTTACAAGTTGTTAAGATAGATTTGGTAGGGTCTGTTCCCTTGTAGGTGATATACAAAACTGTCAAAAGAAGCCACTTTCTCAGATCACTTAAAACTAGCTTTATATTGCAATTAAAGGGATGTTGTGATGACAGACAATGTAAAACTCATGGAGGAGAACAAAATATTGTACACTGTTAGTTCATTTCAATATCTTGTTCCTAACTCAACCTATTTTTTATTTAACAGATAAACCTTTTCCTTACACCTGAATGCAATTTAAGCAGGTTGTGTGTTGACATAATGGCAGCACTGTTCATCAAAAGATTCAATTTTTCCTATTAAAATATCTTTGTTGAATTATCCTTTAGACTGTGATACATTTTGGAATGTTGGCTTATAGTTTCCATCGTTTTTTTTTTATCTAGAAATTCATCAAATATACATTTGGTTTGTATTAATATATTTCCAGCAGTGTATAAATGATTATAAAGAAAAACAAGAAGTCTCATCTCAGTTGCCATGGTGATATCACCAACTCTACTGTTGCCAGATGCTTACATAAACTTTCATCAAAATTTCAACAACAACAAGAATTGTTTCTCCATCATACAAAATTCAATTAGGATCTGGGCTTGCCGTACATTTCTAGAAAACTTTAAGAATTTTGTTCTCATAGAATGAACCTTAGTCAGCAGCATGTCCCTTGAACTTTCAGAGTTGTCTGACATCACACATGGAAGTATAGCTGGTAATCGCACAAGAACAGACTACCTTACTGTGACCTCTGACCCCATGCTCATCTGTTATAGGCTTAGGAGAACCATTCGGTTCGATAATGGAAACCATACCAATCATGTCAGAGTAAAATGTCATATAGGTTTAAAGGCATTGAAGACTCGCCCCAAACAGTGTACGGCCATCTGAAACTTTCTGTTGCTTGCAAGTGATGTTTTGTTCGTGTCGCTTCAAAATGCAGACAGTAATGAAACGTGATACCTTGTTATCTTTAGCTGGACCTGAGATGTCCATCGCTGTATCGTTTGTATACCGTGCTGTGGGTATTGACCGCAGCTGTATGTACTGACTGTACACTAGTGTCTAATTAACGACGGTAGCAAGCTCTGTGTGTATTTTCTGGGATCGATGGTGGTGTTTAACACTTCTGTTACACCTCATACAAAACTAGGTCAGATTACCGGCATTAGACGTTTCTTTTTGCGTGAGTCTTCACATCCTTTAAAGATTGAACCTCAGTCAGCAGAATATCTGGTAAAGCTGATAGTCTCACAAGGAAAGACTACCATACTGTGACCTCTGACCCCATGCTCATCTGTGATAGGCTTACAAGAACCATTCGGTTCTGTAATCGAAACCATACCAATCCTGTCAGGGTCAAATGGTCATATAGGTGTAAGAGACTCACCAAACTATGCTAACCATGCTAGTACCCTAGTTTAACGCACTGTCAATGAAAGAGGAAGTTGGTTTATGTTAACAGGTGTATTGAAAGTAAATATTATGAGAGATACAGTATTCATTACTAAGAAACGTTTACATTTGTTAGGGGTTTTCCAGCTCAGTTTGATAAAGTTCCGTGTGTATGGTGAAGAAGGAACCATATTAAAGCAGTTAAGAAAAGTAATGTCCGTAACCATCTTCCAGTCTTGAGGTATTATAATTCTGAAATTTAGTAATTTAATTGGAAATTTCCCTGTTTTGTTTGCATTTTAGATTTTCTTTGACATTAAAATATCATTCAAAAGATGAAGGATTGCAAAGGGTACATTAATGTCAAGAAAATGTTGCAGATGTAGAACAAGAACATGTATGTTAACATGAAATGTTTTGAACAGACGACTTTTATTTATGACAAGCAAAATTCAAAATGATGTCATTAATATGATAATTTGTTTTTGTCCATGTCATTTGATTTGATTTCTGGGGTAACATAGTATTATCATTATTTTCTTCTAGTGAAGCAGGCTATAATTGTCATATCTCTCCCAGTATGTCAGTTACATATTTTTCTTTTGGTCACCTGTTCCAGTAAATTTCTGGAGCAGGGCTGGCACAGTTTCTGATTTCAGAAGTTTTTGAGGCCTTCTGTCCATATGTAAAGATTTTTCAAACAGTAAGTGAAAGGTAAAGAGTCAAGAAACTAGATATTATGATACGGTTTCATACATTTTTTCTTTTTTAATTGATTTCTCTTGAAATCAAACCGCTTGTTGTATTTAGTATTAACAAGGATTTGATAAAGTAGTAAGTGTTCATGCAAAAATCGTAATTCAGCTTTTTCAGTGAGTTAAAACAGCTTCCTTCATGCAAAGGAAATTATTTAATTTATTTTCATGCAGTAATTATTTTAATAGAATAAGTTTAGGGTAGTCTGGGCTTCTTATTTGAGGAAAAAATGTCTGAAGGTAAGAAGTGAATCAAAGTTAAAGCTTTTTCTAAATTGTTTAACAGCCTCGGTAGGTACTTAGTTAATCTAAGGATTTAACAGAATTGCTCTGAAGTTACTCTGTGCAACACCCATTTCTGGTGTTGCTAACATTGCAGAACTACTTTGTGAATCTCAACATGTCTTTGTTATCTATCTTCTTTAATATAGTCTTCAGGCAGTAGGTATCACTCTCCGAAGGTACTAGGTGAAGCTAAGCATTCTCTAGGATTGTTAGCACTCTCAGAAAGTACTATGGGAAAGCTAAGCATTCTCTGGGATTGTTAGCACTCTCCAAAGGTACTAGGTGAAGCTAAGCATTCTCTAGGATTGTTAGCACTCTAAGAAGGAAAGCTAAGCATTCTCTGCTATCTTGGATTGTTAGCAATCTCAGAAGGGAAGCTAAGCATTATCTAGTATTGTTAGCATTCTCAGAAGGTACTATGGGAAAGCTAAGCATTCTCTGGGATTGTTAGCACTCTCCAAAGGTACTAGGTGAAGCTAAGCATTCTCTAGGATTGTTAGCACTCTAAGAAGGAAAGCTAAGCATTCTCTGCTATCTTGGATTGTTAGCATTCTCAGAAGGGAAGCTAAGCATTATCTAGTATTGTTAGCATTCTCAGAAGGTACTATGGGAAAGCTAAGCATTCTCTAGGATTGTTAGCACTCTCAGAAGGTACTAGGTGAAGCTAAGCATTCTCTAGGATTGTTAGCATCTAAGAAGGAAAGCTAAGCATTCTCTGCTATCTTGGATTGTTAGCACTCTCAGAAGGAAAGCTTAGCATTCTCTGGGATTGTTAGCACTCTCAGAAGGTACTATGGGAAAGCTAAGCATTCTCTAGGATTGTTAGCACTCTCAGAAGGTACTAGGTGAAGCTAAGCATTCTCTGTGATTAATTAGCACTCTCAGAAGGAACGCTAAGCATTCTCTAGGATTGTTAGCACTCTTAGGAGGTACTAGGGGAAAGCTTGTTAACATTATATCTCAAGATAGTTAACATCCGCAGTACTCATATATGTGGCATGTGGCTTCCCCATTATTAGTACAAGATTCCTATTATTGTGTGTGGAAGTCAAAGAGCATATATAGAATACACTAGAATGAGTCAACTATTTTAAAGCTTATTCTACATATGCTGGCCAGGGCGAGTAACCACTGTGAGGGTCTTTACTTGGGTTTTTTTTTTCTCTCGTTCCTTTTTTCTCCATTTTTCACTCAATTTTTTTCTCATTTGTTTATGAATGTGATGTATAGATTTGCATTTATTTTAATGAAATTAGGATGCAATTGTTATTAAATTGTTTACAATACTTAATCTCATTTTATTTTTTTTTATTTTTTCCGTTCCCTGTTGCTTTAATCCTGTGTATATATTGTTATGTGGGTCAGAATTGTAAGTTAGTGTTAACAGATAAGAAGAAAATGTTTCTTTTAATGGCTACTTTTGGACAAAACCAAATCGATCAACGATTTTTTTTCTTTCAATCTGTATGTTTCCATGATTGAGTTATGGTGAGGAAAATGCTGCAGTGGTGAGATCAGTTAGAAGGTTACTGGATTGATTAACATGTCTAAATCGCATGCATGTAATTCTGGACTGCTTGCTGATGATTCTGTTTATCGATTGATAATCTTGTGTATCGATTGATAATCCTCGATTGGTAATCCAGTGTATCGGTTAATCTATACGTGCATCTTTAGAGTATCAAGCTTCATCGTTTGATAATTCACTGTAAACATTTGATAATGGAGGTCTTTTTGTTGGGAATCAGGTTTTTGTTTAAAAATGGTTTCACTCCTGTCTGTGGGGTATTTGTGGTGCCAGAGTTGGGAGGGAGGGGCGGGGAGGGGGAGAGAGAGTTGATGACGCCTTATTTATGTTTTCTCTTTAATTATGTAGTTCCCTGTTTTGCTGTAAGAAATAAAAACTTACAGACAAAGGTAAATTACAGAGAAAGGTTTGTGAATTAAAGCACAAGGACGTCGTTAGCAGTAATCTTCTTTCATTTGTCTGTTTAACTTGTTTAATAGTTGCAAGATATTTACCTTACCCCGCCTATCTTATATTCACATCTCCACCTTCACCTCCCATCCTCCACCCTTCTATTAATTAAACTAAACTAGGAGTCCTCTCTCTTTATCAAGTGGCAATATTCACATCTCCACCTTCTCCTCCCATCCTCCACTCTTCTATTAATTAAAATAAACTAGGAGTCCTCTCTCCTCTTTATCAAGTAAGTGGCAAATTTCTAACAAAATCAGGACAATTTTGATAACATCGGAAATCATATATAATAAGTAACTTTTAAGTCATAGAAAGGAGAGTGTTAGCCTGACGGGTTAATTTTGTCTTGGTCACCCAAAATAGGGTTCTCAGCATCAGTAACATTATTCAAAGGCTGCTGCATTATTGCGGAGTTGCTTTGCACGATTAGTGGGGAACTTCCCATTGCTTGCATTATGTATATTAATTAATATGCACATTTTGTGCATTCCCAGATTAATTATCTCGAAGGTATCTATATCACTGTAGGAAAGCGCTAAAATATTAAACTTTTAAATTTTCGGATGCCGACATTTCGGGCTAATAATACTGATGATTGAAGTTGTAGGGTGTTCTATATAGTTTGCAAATACCTGACCCTTACCCTTTGAGTGATTTGTTTTTTCTAAATTTATTTTGGCACAATAAGACCAAACAATGAATTGAATGGATGTAGACTACTGACAAATTATGGCTTTGTAAATCAACGTTTCTATAAAACCACGTCTTATGTAAACAAACTTGGGTTATGTTATGTGAATAACAAAGAACTTATTCTATGTTATGAGGATACAGTGGACTTCGTCACCCACTCACCCACAGTATGTTGTTTCAATATGCTTGAGAAATGTTTTGATTTTACGTACCGTGAAATAGATTCCTTTAGTGTAGGTTACACTAGTTTTCTCTTCAAACTCAGGCTGTCTAGGTAAATACCAGCATATTTTGCCGTTTGCATGTAGAGAGACAAAGGCACTTGCACCACTTCTGCCGGTAGACATTATGAACGTAAGCATATGATTAGTCTGTTAACAACGATCAGTCCCAAACAAACTGCCTGATTTCCTTGTCTATACAATTACAAGCCCCGTAGCATATTACTTATTACTATTATCAGTAAATATTATTGGACAGCTTTTCTAAGCCTGTACAAGTAACTGATGTGTGTTCTATTTATGGAAATTAACAGACTGGAGAACACTTGATTTTTGGCCAGTAGACTTTTTTTAAGGATTTTCATCTTTTCTAAATAATGTACAACCTGTCTGTTAACTTCCTACAGAAAACAACTGATATTGTGATAATATTAATTGTTGTATATGTATTCATTGTCGCTACATACTTAGCAGTGATTAACAACGTCAACATATAAGGTAACCGAACACTTAATGCAAAGTATAAAGGTATCGAGGGTATGCGGATTGGGTGGTGTGAAAGATGGGAGGTGGGCATTGAGGGGTGGGGAGAGGGGGTGATATTTGAAAGACGATTATAAACCTGATGTTTTTACTGTGGTTTATTTGAAGAGTACAAACGTCGTGATACATAGCATACTTTTGAACACATACAAAATGGTTGTCTTTATATAGATGCGAATGTATTGGTATACATGCATCCAATCTAATAACCAGAATAATATGAACGAATTGTGGGACGGTGAAAACTATTATAGGCCACCTTACCGCCCACCCCCCCCCCCCCTCCCACTCCCCTCCCATCTCTCCTCCACTTCCCATAACTCTCACTGACAACGATTATCATTATATGCAACAGACTGTACAAATGAAATACACCTTAGTTCATTAAATATTAGTTTAAACAACGATGGTCATTAACTCATTATTTAAAGCTGAAGTGACAACTTCCTCAGCAGAGCTGCTATTTTGACCATGACTTATAACTGCAATTTGGATTTAAACTTGTGTTATCTGACTGTTAAGGACCAGTCACAGGTGAAACTTCACTAAATATATCGATTGATATGACCAAGTCGACCAAAGAACTTAGTACAGCTAGGGTCTGCTGTTTGATGATTTTATGTCATAAAATAATTATTAGTAATTATAAAAATTAGCAGTGATGATTAAATTGAATTTATAGTAAATAATATATAGTGCTTGATGATAATGTTAGGGTCGAAAGACAGGCTTAACCAGGCTTGTCTATAAAATATGTAGGAAAAGAACTGTCCGTAATAAACAATTAACTAATGATAGGAATAATAAGAAATATCAATATCAAAATTGACACATTAAAGGCCTATTTTAAGGCAAATGTTAAAAAACCACTTAATGAAATGAAAACAGCAAAGGTAGAAACACTGTACAGTACTAGGTTACTGTATAGAATTTACACGTAAAATATGACACGTGATGAAATAAAACACATCAAAAACAGATGAAAGACGGTGGCTTATAGACTCGAACGTGTCGTCACTTCCTACGTCATCAAATATTTCAGGAATACTCAAATGTCTACGTTACAAAGGCAAGAGATTTTCGAAGCTGTCCTCGATCGGAGTTGTTTATTTATTTTCAGCTATACTGTACACTATTTATCATTATGTCCGTGCGTCGTCATGCAGGGAGGATATGTACAAGTACATACGTACTATAAAACAATATAAAGTATTACACATCATATGACACCGTATATACACCATATAGACACCATATGAACTAAAAAACAATGAATGGGCAGTGCCTCGGTCACGTGATCTTATGCCCCTACATTTTAATCTTTGTGTGGGCGGATTTTAGAATTCTGACAACTGAGACATTTTTAAGTTTGGCCAACCGAGAACATTTTCAGAAATATTTTCTAGTTATTGTCTAATAACGGAATTTGGCTAATTTCCAACCGGAATTACTTTTCTCATATCATGAAGTTGAAACAGAAATGGCTAAATGATCATATGATCCGTGGCAAGAATACGTCACGTGATCAAACTGTAAGGGTATACGGTAGACTACACAGAATGGATGTACACTCCTCCAAGGACGGATAAAGAAAATGGTCGGTTTGGAATAATGTAATATTAAATCAACCTCGTGTATACTGTATAGTCTCACCGGTATCTTTTACTGTTTGTACATATATATGTATATATAAGCATATACGACACACAGTAAGACTGGAACTGCCTGCATACCTGTCATGTAAGACAGACAAATTACGAGGTCTATGAGATCATTTGAAGATATGGAATGATTGATACCATCCAAAGACAGCTGTTTTCCTTATCGAGTACACGAAACAGTACAAATGCTTAGCTAGATAGCCTACAGTGATGTAACAAACCTGGTTTAACAGGCAAAATATAGCTGAAGGTTGAATGATGGAAAAAAAACTTAAAATTTTGATATGTGACTGATCAGTCAATATAATTTAAAGTGCATATTGCAATTTAATACCTTTTCTTGTCCAATTAGAAACTGCCTCTTATGTCAAAGGAGGCACCAAACTAAAAAGCTGGACAAACAAGTTTAACATACAGCCTCTATAATTAGTTCGAAAGAAGAACTTACTAAAATTAGTTTGACAGATAAACCGAATCTATCTAAAAACAAATAACACGTCCATGAGTTAAATCAACGCTCATTTCTGTCCATATAACAAATGCATGGTGATGGCCTTCATCTTTGTGTTACTGTTACTTCTAATGAAGCTAAAACCAGTATGTTTGACATAGTTATATAGCTGAGGATGCAACACACCAAATGGAAACATTAACCATAACTTCTATCTAGGATTGGAACATGGAACTTTATCATCAAATTTCCATTACAGAGGCAATCAATGTATTAACGGTAAATATCTTGAAAACTAAAAAAGTCATTCTGTGACGATATAAACATGAGCCAGACACAGAACGTTTCATTTTAACTGTAAATTATTATATAATCAATTCTGTCTTAAGGAAGTTTTCGACATCCCAAGTTAGTCGCTTTTATAAATTCACTTTCTTCCTTTCTTTCTGTTTTGATGTTCGACACTATAGTACTATGGAAGTACTGTTTAGTATGGATGGCTATGCTAAATCCTAGCAGCTTTTGCGTACGTGTCTCTAACAAAGGACCAGGTAAGAAAAGGCTAACAGTTAATCTTCTCTAAAGTGTAAACCAAGTCTGCTTAAAATGTAAAGTCATTATATGTATCCTGGGATCTTCATGGCTATTCTCCGACACAAATGACTGGTTGGCTCAGGCGCGGATCCATCCGGGGTATGAACAACCCTATGTCAGAACATGGGGGGTAGAAAACCATGACCCATTGAAGATGTTTGACTTGATTCTTGGTTACGCCGATGGTCTGAAGTGACGTCACATCTGGAGGTAAGTAAAATGTGGTTATCTTGACGAACAGCCTCATAAAACCTCGAAGCTGTAGGCTTACCAATTTATGTCTCAGGTTCTTACTGTAACATGAAAGAGCACGTTAGTGATCTAAAACGGCGCTCAATAATTGAGACAACGTTGATTCGATCAGGTCATTGATTAACATCTAAGTAACGTCTTCTGTGTCTGTCTCGAAGTCGTTTTTGGATAATATTCCCTAAGATGTGTCCACCGATTTTTCCAATTACCCCAAATATCGTTCCGATCCATACCTTACACCACATGACGCAGAATGTACGACGTAAGTTACACGAGACACTGAGCGAGGCAAACGCGACCCCACAGAGATACTCAGTGCAGTACGGTATGACCCTCCAGTGATTGGTTCGTAATGTGTGATATTCTCTTTCTTCGGCGGAATTTTCCCGATTAACATAAAGTTCATGAATAATGTAGAAGAGACAAACTAGCCCTTCCAGGACTACCAGAAATATTTCACTAAGAAACCAGTATCGTCTGATTGAACACGTTGTTTCCTGTCGTCTGCTACAATTATCACATTCAACGACTGTCTCGATAAAGATAGATAAAAGAATATTAAAGATTAATATCGCCACATTTGTCAGGAAGTCCAAAGAGAACATTGTAGGATAGACCACTACAACGTCACCGCATACGTCCCTGAGGTACTGAACGATTTGAAATTTGGGAATGTAACCAGTTTTACAAAAAACAGCAAATTGTTGGCTTGAAGCAAACGTACCAGTTCTTTTTGAGTGTGAACGAGCACGCAGAATGATCTGCTCAACAGTGTTATTTCCGCTGACTTCACAAGCGGAATAATCGACCAAATAGAGGGCGATATTTGTTAAATCCAAAGTCGTTTTGGTGATTTCCTTCTTTCCATTGGGATTAATGTAGAACACTCGGACCTCATCTGTGTCGACAAGTTTACCCACAATTCCATGGTGTATTGTTGATCCTTGTTCCCAAGTAATATGATCCCCCTTTTGTAGCTCATTCCTATCTTTTACGGGTAGCAGGGTCTTTGGCATTGATATTGGACAAGGCGATCTTTTTTCAAACTTGGCGCAACCATCACCGTAGACAGAAATGATCCATTCCGAGCAACATCTCGTACAGAAGGCTTGTTTAATAATCCCTGGTCCACTGTCGTATAGTAACATCATCCCTCCGCACTTGAACGGGCCCTGCTTACCTGTACACGTTTCAGTATTCATGTTTTACTCACGTCAGTCACTTCCGTTGAACAATCATGTGACCAAACACGAAAATGTTAGCCATGAAATCCGACCCCGAACAGCTCCGCGCCTTGCAGACAGAATTCTACAGTCGAAAGTCAAATGTCTGCCGATTGAAGTTAGTAGCACATGCAACTTCCTTTTATACTATGTGATCTGTGGGTTTCCCTTGGTTGAACGTTGTAACCGATGCCTGTAAGTGATGTATAATTATTCGCCGAAAGTCTCGAAGATTGCGTTACATTGAAACTATCCACACTGCGAGAAGATCAGACCAAAGCATCTATCCGTGAAAACTCTGTCGAGTGAAGAAGAAAAAAAATTGCAAAAATGAAATGGGTGTAATATATAAAGAGAATTTATAGAAAGCAAGTGTTATGACTGTGGTATATATTTTCTTTTGCATGGTATCCTCAATTATATATCTTGCTGTCTACCATAATTATATGCAATTAAGGAACAAGGACCATTTATCACTTGATTTGGTCATTAACACGACCGAAAAAAAAGTGATTGACATGCAACGGCTTAATAGATAATAGCTTGAAGTGGATGGC
Source organism: Apostichopus californicus (assembly GCA_020650975.1). Lineage (NCBI taxonomy): Eukaryota > Metazoa > Echinodermata > Holothuroidea > Aspidochirotida > Stichopodidae > Apostichopus > Apostichopus californicus. The sequence goes on from JAIPMN010019280.1 coordinate 16,102, forward strand.
TACACCGTCCTGGATGACTGTTAGCATACATGACACATCGCAATAAAAAAGTAATATCAGCGTGAGCTTTCCAGCTATTTGTACATATATAGCTGTGTTAACACTGGCGGATCCAGGGCCTTTGTTTGGGAGGGGCCAAAGTGGCATTAGAGTGATATGGGGGAGGGGTCTAAGGG
>JAIPMN010019282.1:0-12657 GCA_020650975.1 Apostichopus californicus
GTTGTTGACAAATAACAATTCATAATCATGGACTTTAAATATGAATGTAAGAGACTGACTTCGGTCAGCTTGCGGCTTTGATAAGCCAATGAGGCTTCTTCGCGAGTTCATGCTTGCAGGAGGATCCAAAATACATACATACATTACATTACAAAAAATATATCGAAATTCCATTGGGGACTTGTATCCCCTCTGAGTATCGTAAAGCAAGTTTCCATTACAATATTCATAGTTTTGACGTCTTACATTGTTTTACTGTAACGCAAATTTATCTACAGAATATATCTGACGTCATGTTCACGAGCAAACAGTTCTTATTATTTTCAGCTACTTTGAGGCTCGTAGAACTAACCATTACGAGGGTCCAAAATACAACCTTGCTAAAACTGCGCCGCTAATTCTCTGTACTATAGAGAATTTGAAGATGCCAAGAATGGCCAGACTCGAAGGAAAGATAACTCTCTTTGAGATTTATGTCCAGGAGAAATTTGCGTTTTGTTCAACTCGACAATCAACGTGGAGCAGAGACGCTGTCGGCTACTTCGGCTTATGATTTTACAAGGCATTGTACTTCAGTTGCCAGGCTTGGTTTCTGTTAATAAAATAAAGCGAGAGAGACGATACCATATGTGTCAAAAGATGACATCATTTTTAAAGCTGTTCTAAGTGATTGAGGTTGCTTATTATGACTATTCAATGCAGGCTGGTAGGGTTTTTATAACCTCGTATCTTAGAACATGAAATCAACATATATAATCTCTTATATTGATCTCTACCCATTAAAAAAATATTATTTTTGTTTTCATTTTTTTATGTTTAGGGTTAACTTTTTTTAAATATTTTATGGAGAAGGGGGGGGGGGGAGGAAGGTGATTGTTCAATGTACTTTGTATGTTATTTCTGATTTTGATTTGATCTGATTTATTTCACACCAAACTTAAAAAATACAACAAAAATCACATGGTGTAGGACTAACACAGAATGGTTTGTCCAGCAGTATTTCCACTGTGGTCCCTCAGTGTACATCTGACAGCCATGATTCCCCAGAATGTTGTATTTTTATATCCCCATGATTTTCTTCGTAATGTTCAATAGTAGGTATTTTAAAAATAATTTCAGATAAAAAATACATTGTAACAGGTGATTTTCACTAGTAGGTACTTTAAATGATTTCAAGGTTGATGAATTATGAGTGATTGGTGGAATAACAAACGAGGATTCTCTGAAATTTACTTTTATTAATCAATTATATCAAACTTCATTTGATAACAAATTGAATCGCTTTCATCATTAAACATTGCAGTTCTCGGATTCATTATTTTACATGATAGTCTAATCACAATTAAATCTGGACACAAAATGAATGGATCCATTAAGAGTCTGAAACTTTTTATAAGCTTAAATCATTTCAAAATATGGATCTTAGATTTTGTTGAACATAACAGCACTATAATTCATTTCAATTTAACGTTATTAATACTGTGGGCACTGAGGGTTCTGTCTAGTTTTTGACCAAAACTGGTGAGTGTTGATAAAGGCCTACCTGTAGCGATTCCGGAAGGCTTCGACCTAAGTAAAACGAAATAATATAATAGATAAAATATAAATATTTGGAAAATAATGATTGTGATATTATCATTTGTTCATAGTATGAGCCTAACTATATAGTATTAGAGACCACAAAGTGGAGATGTTGTGTAGGTTATATAACAAGAGCAAAAGGGCACTATGGCTCCTTGCTTATAGGCCTATATTTACAAGGGAGCAGAACTGTCCTAAAATTGTTATTTGAATGTACACACAATGTTATTCTCAAAAATATCACAAATCAACCGTTGGTCCTTTTGAGAACATGTTGAGAGCCAGGTGTCCGATTTAAGCGTGATATTCACTCTGTCTTGAATGTTAATAGCTGATACGGTATCAAAATAAACTTTTGGCCACTCACAACTTGAGAATCAGGTGTCCGATTGAAGCGGGAGTTGGTTTCCTCTATAGAGCATACCGAGCTCTATCATATAATTGAAATACTGACCTTTTTCTTTGCCCCATATCTCTCAAAATAAGCATATTTTTAATATTTGACCTTTGACCTCCTAGTCAGATTTAGACAGTCTGATTAAAAAAACAAGTCTGTAACAAACAAAACTTTGAACTCTGATAGCTTCGTACAAGAAGGTCGCACAAGGGTCAACCTATAGACAATTTTGATCGGAAGACCATTTTAGATCTGAATATGGCCACAAAAATGCAAATAACCCAGGAAACTAGTAAAGGTCACCGGAGGTCAAGCTGAGGTCAAAGGTGACCCAGATGCGGGTCGACTATTGGATTACAATAGAGTAACTCCCGACCTTCATGGATATTTCGTTCACAAGTTATTGCAAAAATAATAGTTTTTGACCCCTAACTGACCTTTGTTGACCTTGGATTACATGACCATTATGTTTAGAAATAATCCCTTTCCCCATTAACAACTAATCCTTAAATATCAACCATATCAGACCCTGTCAATGGGAGTTGTTGCTTTGTTTATTAATTTGGTTTAACTGAACTTTGGTGACCTCCACAGGCACCAAAAACAATAGGGTACACCTTCTTACTATGGCGGATCTATATACCAAGTTTGAGTGAAGTTCAACTTTCCCTTGTTGAGTTGCAGTGTACTCAAGCAAGTGTCACAGACACAGACACACACACACAAAGTTGAATACATAAGTTCCTTTTGCTAAAGCAAGGAACCAAAATTGTATCATGATTAACTCTAGAGTAAAGATGCATTTACGGAGCAAATGATTTCATAGCATAGCGTTATTTTTAAATTTCCTTCAGGTAAAAAGTGAGACATTTAAAGGGTTGCACTGATTTTCCTTAACAAAACATGTAGTTGCAACCCAAATCAACGCCAGAATATTCAAATAAATATGTAGAAATATAATGTTTAGCTGTTTAGTGACAATGATGCAGAAATAATGCGTTTTATAGGTTATGCCATTTGTTACACACATTTCTAAACCCTGACCAACCATCCCAAAAATTATCGATTACCAGTGAGAACGTGCAGAGCCTCATTCATCTCTACACCCATCCCACACACACGCCCCCCCCCCTCCCCATACCCCTCACACACATACACACACATTTTCAAATCTGAAGAATATTCCGTGTTTTACCTCATTTGCATAATCAGGATCCGTCAGTTCTTCCCAACATTTCAACATCTGTAATTAAAGCATATAAAAGTTGTTAAGGAATATGATATTCAATCAGGTGCGATGCCAGGATCATTATAAATGCAGAATTGGAATGGGGGGGGGGCGCAATGTTTTGCCAACTAAAGATGAAAATACCGGCAGGTTGTGTTGATAAACGAAGCGTGAGTCCAACGGATTGGGGCCCGGTGGGCCGGTGTTCACTGAAACTCGAAGGTCCCATAGTTGGGGTCCAGACTCACATAAATGCTGAGGTTTAAGCAATTTCGTGCTAAAATGGGGCTAAACTTCGACCTGTACTATGGCGTATCAGTTTTAAATGAAATAGGGAGTTGTCTACATATACATTCCAATCTCCTCCCCTTCCTGCACCACGCCCCACTTTATTTTGTCTTTCTCATCTCCCTCCCTCTCTTCAGTGGCGTACTTTGTATAGTTGGAGCCCCGGGCGGATCCTTCCCTTGTCACCTTGTGCAGGGGAATGCTGCCCTGACGTAGGGGTATAAGCGGAGAAATTGTTGTGATGTTAGGTGGCTTGGATGCAAAATGGTGCTTTTGGCAAAGCGTTGAACTGCTTATATATTTAGGATTTCTCATTCTTCAGTTAATGTTTCTTAATTATTCCTTTTGTTTGATCAAAATATTAATTTTAGTAGAAAAGTAGACTGGCATAAACAACAACAATGATTAACACACACAGAAACAATTTCCTCCTTTTGTTTATAGCTAGCCACTATAAGCATCCCACCATTAATAATTATTTCTTCATTTGTTATTATTTTGTTATTTTTTTTTGGGGGGGGGAGCTGTGGCATGGCAACCCCCTTACAAGTACCCGGGGCGGACCACCCCCACTTAGTATCTACTGCCTCTATATTCTCTTTCCTTTCTTTATTCTCCCTTCTGACTTCTCTTCTTTGCTTCTCTCATTTCCTTTTTTTTCTTTCCTTCATTATGCTGACTCATGCAGAATTTACCGAATGCATTGGTGAATGGGGGTTGGTGGGGTGGGGGGTCGTGCACACCCATATACCCCTGTCTACCTACAGCCATGTGTTCAATAGATATGATTATGAATGGGGAGGGGATTCACACCAGCACCACCCCCACCCTCCAGCTACAGCCATGTGTTTAAGTGGATATTTTTGTTATTTGGTTACTTGTTGTAGCCTTGCCTTACCTTACTATACAAATTTATCAACAAAAGTCGATATGTGTAACATGATAACAGGGTGCGTCGGTATTAGCAAAAACAGATACCGATATACACGCTGACGAATACCAGGTATTACCAGGTATACCGGAAATTTCGCGGAACCGCTCTTTCCAGCATTAACTGTACAAGCACACACTAGGATGAACCGTATGTACACTAATCTAGCCTACAAATGTCATTGGATTTATGACCACGACTTTCCCATCTGTTTTTCCTTTGCAGCAACTTATTTTAAAGATTTGATTAAAAATAAAATAAAGTACGAAAAATAAGTGTTGTTTACGTGTCGTTCATTTCAACGCTAACGTACAGTACAGTACACTCCAGTACGTGGCAACAAGCAGTACAATAGCATATAATTGGTACTTTTTAAAAAAAAGTCGCCCAGGAAAGAACCTGGACACGAAAACCAAACTACCGAACGACTGATCCGCTCTCAACCCCAGTCCCATTGCATCGGTAGCATATAATAGGTACAGGAATGACCAGGTAAGTATTTGGATATTAATAACAGGTTGGAATATACGTAATGCGCAGAATCGGTATAAGAACATGTATGAATGTACGTAATGCGCAGAATCGGTATAAGAACAGGCATGAATATACGTAATGCGCAGAATCGGTATAAGAACAGGCATGAATATACGTAATGAGGAGAATCGATATAATAACAGGTATACATATAGGTAAGTATTTGGATCGGAATAATAACAGGTTTGAATATACCTAATGCGCAGAATCGGTATAAGAACAGGTTTAATTAGGTAATGCGCACGTAAAATTACGTGTGTGTAAACTGTAAAGAACTCATGAGAACTATTTGACGGGAAGCTATACTTGCGAGTGCGATACAACTAGGCTGAAGTTTAAAGCAATTGGCTGTAGCAGAGTGTGTTTATTATTATACAACGTGACTGGGGGAATGACTTTAATTTGTCAAGTAGCGGTCTGTAAAAAAGAACCTTGGGGGATTCCTTTTTTGAAATGGTATTCTGAAATGTAAAGAGAGTGACATCTTAGATCCGAGAATGCTCCGTGACATTGTCAAAGTAGTGAGATAGAGACCAGGTTATCCCATCACAGGGTTAGCGCCAGCTGTAAAATTGAGGTGGGGGGGGGAGTTCTCCCCTTGACCAACTATTTCTTGGGGGGGGGGATTTTGAGTATATTGGGGGGGGGGATTTTTGTAAATGTGGATTATACAAAAGTATGATACTGTCTGGCTCAAAAACCTCCAGTTTTAAACCTTATAAGCAGGAGTTAAACAAATAACATAGAAACCACATAATTACTGGGACCAAATGATAGTGCTAGTCTGAGTGGTCTCTCATATCACTCTTGGAAATATGTCTACATTTGTATGTGTTTTTATTATTATGTAGTTCTTAATCCCTTGTTTTAGTATTATGTTAATCTGGGTGTTCATTATTTTAATCATGTATTTTTGCGTGTGTGGATAAAATCACTCACCACCGTAAACGAAAGTATTATACAGGTGAAAAGTACTCGAAGTTAAAACCTTCAATCCATCGTCACAGCAACAGTGCAAGTAAAACATTACATTCCATCAACAGGACATAGCAGATACCTTTCAAACAAGTGCCGATTTTTTTTCGCAAACCGATGGTTAGGCAAGGTTTTCTATTGACTTGGTGTGGTGTTAGGCTACCATGCGGTCGAAGATAGCAGCAATAACGAAAGTAATCGATGAATATTTTAAGTGCCAGCTAACTGCGACACAATTTGAACGAATAAACAGATGGTTAGGCTATATTTCCATGTTGACTTATTGATATGTTAGTGCCATGTTTGTCGGAGATTTGTGAGGATATCAGGCAAACGTAGTAAGTCGAGCGACATGTCGTTGTTGTCATCAAGCAGTGATAACTCTGGCAGTCCCATCGCAATTGCTTTGCTCTCATATTAGCTACTGTATACGTTCGGGATTCAAGCGTAAATATTAAAATTCTCAAAATTATATTTTCATTTGTTTATTTCATATAAGGAAAGATAATGAAAGTTACGTGATGTTAACGTGGATTATAGACGGGATTACTAAAAAATAAATAATCGCAATTGGCTTTTTACTAAACGTTTATTCCAAATGCAATCGTTTGGCGATTAATCCTTACAAGGTCACAGCCTTATTATGTCTGTTTAATTCAACTTGGGGGCTGAAATTGATTACGAGAAATCCCGTCATGGCAACTTTTGACATGCGGGATTTGATATCAAATTGCGGGAATCGCGCAATCCCGCGGCTAATGCTAACCCTGTGACTAAGGACCATCAATTAGTTTAGCATGGATCATTTTAAAATTTAAATGGAAACTTTGTCGCTCTCTGACAGTAGGTACAAGAAAGCTGGGTATGCAAAAGAGTCTGCAGTTTACTCGCGTGTCTCAGACCTACTTCAAGCACGTTTAACCATGGAAGTCCATGGTTTAACCAGCGCGGGTTACTCTTAGGTAGACAGCCATTGTATTGCTAACAGAAACTGCAGATACATGTATTGCTATTAATGTACACACACACACATGCCATCCAATCCCATTTCCTCGCGTACAGCAGCACGTGTTTCAAAAACTTTAACAGGTGTTATGCTGTAGTATGTACCTTCCCCTCCCCCATCCGTACATAGACTGTTCCAAATTATCATGTGTAAATGTAACCCATCCGTGCTTTTGATTGGCTGTTTAGGCTTAAACCATTTTGAAGGTGAAAACGCAAGAAACATGTCAGTTTGCCCTTTCGTTGACCTTTTGCCAACCTTTACTAGTTGGGGCAGCATATGTATGATTCCGGAAATTAACGCCGGGAATTAAACTTCTTAAACCACTAACATCACACTCATGAAGAGCAACAGGAATGTGTATCTGCACTCCGTCTGGAAATTGTTTATGCCTTAGTGATAAACTGATGGCAACAACTATAATGCATACTAAAGGATGGATTTAGGCAGAAACTCATTCATTTTAAACTGTCTGCGACAAATCAAACTGATGTTTGTACCTAAAGTAAATAGTTACACGTAATGATAACTCACACGCATTACTTACAGGAAAGAATGATTCAGGATCTTTGTACAGAAGCCAGCGACCAGACTGAAGATCCAGATAATAATGGCGTTCATTATCTCCGTAAGGAATCCAGAAAACTGTAAAATGGATAGAACAGAAGACTATGGTGAATATTGTAACTTGACCATGCATGGATAATTGAGAAATTGGGAATTCGTAGTTACCTTTGGGACCATGAAACTCCCATCCCCCCACCCCAACCATCCCCTCACCCCGTCACGGACTTGTGTTCGACAGATTATATGATAATCGGTTCTTACCGATTACCGATTAGTTCCTGTGCCTATTACCGATTACCAATTATTTCATCATTAACGTGGAACTGGCCTAATGTTTGATTTAGTGTTATGCAGGATTACCAACTTCAAGGCCAATACAAACAAAGATGTAAATGAACGACTTAACGTTTCACAGTAAAGATTAATGGAGCAAATAAAGAACACTGTAATTCATACATAGGGCGTTGTACATTTATAACGAGGAGTCGCAATATTGCAATCCCGCCACAACACAGTAAATGACAGTGCTGTACAGGCTACAGGAGGGGGAAAACAGTAGCCATTGGCTACGAAATGAGAAAAAAAATGGTTAGGGACAGCTTTCACAACTGGTATAATAACCAATAGCCTATCAGTGTTGCAACTCCAACGAAAATAAAGTGCATTCTCTTACACAGGCTCTTAAGTGGATACGCAGTTTGCTTACACTTTTATTTTATCATGAAGAATAAAACAATTCCGAACGTTTGCTTCAAGTTTTCTATTATTAACATCTGCGAGGGAAACCCCCCGATCGAAAGTCAATGGCGCTTCTCCATTGATTTAATTAACTACATGTGTGAGAAAGCACACACTAAAGTCCCATTGACTTTGTCGCGCGTGTCGCTAGAATTTAGACTCGCTTTAGTCGGTTGCGGTAAAGGAGTTCAGTTACTGCAAATGGGGTTATTTTAGCACGTATGGTACATGCGGTCAGGAAAAAAACGGTTGCTTCGCGTTTTTCGCAAAAATATGCGTAACAATGTTTGCCTAATCACACAATACTGTGATTTCTTGATTTCATCATTTTATCGCATTCGTAAATCTTGGTCGCATTTTCAAACTGAACAGTTATGAAGCTCAACCTTTCTCTAGCCAGACTAGCTTAATGTACGTAGAACTCACATTGAACTAATCCTAATGTTATCGTTTTCACTTTCCAGTATACGGTGAAACGGCCAAAGTGGTTCCAAAGTATATTACTTTCGTTTTATATTTAGTCAAGACAATAAATCGCTCTTATCAATCGTTAAACATGGATAATAGGAGGTTTTGTAAGATGCAGTAAGCGAAGTGAAAAAAATCGTCGCCCCCTAAGCTTATTGCGGGTATATTGTATGATGTTAACTGCCAAAACTGGATAGTGCATCAAAGAGCAATTTAGTACAATATCGCGTGAGGGACTTGCGATACCGTTTCCTTCCCGGCTTTCAATAGCGTTGCATCGAATAATCTACATTCTGCTCCCGTTATGGTTGTGGTGAATCAAAAGCGCGGAAAAATACAATCCTTTATGTGGAACGTAATAATCGGTTCCGCATCATCGGTAGCGCTATGGCTTTTGCCGATGCAAAGTCCATATGCAAAGTCAATATTTACCGATTGTCTAATAATCGGTCGGATGCCGATTATCTAACCGATTATCGGTCGAACACTATTACGTACATATACAAAGAGGATATTTGACATTAACCCTCACATATGTCATTACTCGAAAGATGGAGAGTATACTACCTTCTCGTCCATCCGAACTTGACACATGTTATATGATATTCAACATTTGAAACAATTATCAATAATTGGTCATTAATTAATAGCTATTTTATTTACTATTGTGTCATAATTTTAAATTATAACCGTCACAGTCTGTTATTTGTAAATTTCCCGTTATAAATGATTTACGTAGAAATATAACCTGAGAAAATCTACAAAACATATAATTAAAACAACTGCAATCCAAATTATGGTACAAGTTCAAATAATCTTGCTCAACGAAAAGACACATTACAAACCTAATTCCGTACCCTAAGAACCAACCAGCTGCTTAACTTGAATAAACATATTCCCCTTTGGACCTTTTGTCTTATTGAAAGAGACGTGACTGAACAAATACCCCCCAAACAATTACCCCCGGACGATTACCCCCCAGTCAATATCCCCCGGGCGATTACCCACCGGACAATTACCGCCGGGACAATTACCACCCGGGCAGATACCCCCGAACAGATACCCCCGGACAATTACCCCGAGGACAAAAACCCCCGGAAAACTACCCACCCAAACAGCTACCTCCACGGACGAATACCCCCTAGACAATTACCCACCGGATAAATACCCCGGACGAATATCCCCCTGGACATATGCCGTTAACTATAGGGGACGGATGCAGCGACGGATACGCAGATCTGCTTTCTAATTTATTTACCCGCGGGCCTCAACATATACCCTGGTCCCTCGGGCAACTGTGAGAGCATATTTACAATATATATTTACAAACTGGCACCACTAGGGTCGTCGTGTGCTTCTGGCCCTATTATCTCGACTTATTTCGACTTTTTGAAAAGATTCAAGCTTTTCATATATAAGACCCCAAAACTCTTGGATAGGGTTTGACAATGGACCGAGGCCCGGGGCAAGATAGGTGGAGACGGTGGTTGAAGAAGCACGAGGGGGGGGGGGGCGTGGGGTGAGCTTAGGTCACTGATGGTAGTAACTATTAATTTACTCTTAGTTATAGTGACACTATTCTGTATTATTAATCTCCGAACAGCGACTTACCATTTTCAAGTTTTCTTCTGAGTAAGTTTACTTGATGATTTGTTATGTAATGTTATGTTATGTTAGTTTTTTTGTAGAGCACTTTATATGGCACAATCATCTCAAAGCGCTTTGAATCCCTGGTCATCAGGCATCAGACGAGAATCCAGCGCACACACCTAAGTTACCTCACATGTACTCATTTATACACCTTGATGGAGAGGGGCAGTCGAGATAAAAGTGCCTTGCCCAAGGACACAACATAATGGTGAGAGCTGGAATCGAACCCACAATCCTGAGATCATATATAAAACCAATGCATTAGCCACTTGGCCACCACGCTCCCCTTGTTTTGCTTATTCTGAGCTATTTTTGTCCTGGAAGTGCACGCCATTTTAAGATGGGAAGAGCAGAGGGGAGGGGAGGGGAGGGGCGGGGCAAGCACAACCACGGTCCACCCCTCTTAGTTTGGTGTGCATGATCATAATCCATACCCCCCCCCCCATGCATTGTTTCATAGACCGCCTGTCTATTATAGTCAAACCCGGTTACGGTGTAACCCGTTATACCAGCAGAATTGCCTGTTAAGTTTCATAATAATTTGTACGATTGTTTGAAAAATAAAAAAAATAAAAAGGCTTGAGACCATGACGTCACTACCATTTGAAAAAAAATATTCTCTGGTCATTCATTTTGCAAAAAGAATGATGATAATCTAAGAAATCCATTTAATTTTCCCTAGTTATAATAATTATACATGCCAACTATTTACAGAATTAGTGATTGCTACATTGCCCACAAATTGCCCACCCATGTAGAATAATAGGTTTTCCTTGTAATATTTTTCACAAAGGCCGGTAGCGTCTGGTGCTTTCCCGGGATTTTTCATGGGGTGTCCCCTCACCTTTAAGAGATTTTCTAATGTACGAAAGCGTGCTTAAATGCAAAATGGTATAATATGTTGCCATTCTTAAACTTACATCATTGGCGCCGCCAGGAGTTCGGGTAAATTTGGGGGGTTTGGGTCATCCAAATTCATGGTGATGTCACATATACACAATCAGCATTGCGCGTGTATTTTTATTTTGAGGTATCAAAAAACTACACCTCAAGGTCCCTACCCCTACAAAAATGTCTCATAAGGTCCTCGCTTCTTCACGCCTCCAGTTTGTGCTTGGGGTGGGGGGGTGGGGCGGGGGGGCTGGGCGTATTCTGGATTAGTTCGGGAAGTATTCTGGGTGAGGTATCTGTGCCGGTGTATTTGCGTGGGTGGAGTTTTTTGTAATTGTCCTCTGGGGTAGTAGTCCTCGGGGGTACTTGTCCGGGGGTAATTGTCTGGGAGTACTCGGGGGTATTGGTCCTCGGGGGTGTATGTCCGGGCGTAGTTGTCCCGGGGGTAGTTGTCCTCGGGGGTATTCGTCCTCGGGGGTGATTGTCAGGGTCTACTTGTCCCGGGGGTATTAGTCCGGGGGTATATGTCCGGGGGTATTTGTCCTTAAAGTTTCACCAACCCCCCCAATTCTCCCTGGTAAAAACCACTAGAATATCAATGAGAGCTTTTTACTGTACCGTTGACTTTCCTTGCTTTCAGGTTTGCCAGAGAGGAAGATGCAATAATAGGTGGCAGCAGACAGTAAAGAAAACTGAAGAAGAAGAAAGAGATTCATTGTTATTATAATTGTGACGTCATATAATATTCAGGTACTGTCCATCCAGTGTAGCTACTTATGTCATTAATTATCGACTACCAGGTGCCGCTTATACAAGATACGTAAACGGTGGAAGGATAAAGGTTAGCAATATTACAATCTAAAATATTATAAAGCTGAAGGTATGATACCCGTTATAAAAAGGCTATAATTTACCTTTTACATTATATTTCGGTCAGAATAACGCACTTGTATACCTGACCATACTGGCGGTGACTTTGACTGCTAGTACGGACAAGACCATCAAAGTTATGCAATGCCTTATATACTGAATGTTAACATTTAGCGACTGGAAATGATGCGTACGTAATCTACATTCACCAGAACTTCACAACACTACGATACACATATCCATGGAAGCAACAACCATTTTTGGCTCTGCCAACGCGGGAGGGGGGGGGGGAGGGTGGAAGCCAAAATATTAGGTGAGGGGTCCTAGGGGGCGCCATGGCTATTCCCTTTGAGAAATGTTGGTTAGATGGATGGTGTTTGCATGAAGGTCCTATAATATGTACCTTTTAGAAAAAAATGTCGACTTTTTTCCTTATTGTTTAGGTTGAACCGCACACACGTGTTATATATTTATATGTTGTACATTAGAGTGCTTTGTAATATTCCTGGCATTATTTTCTTCTAGGGACTAAC